>JAPKID020001765.1:0-14278 GCA_026931265.2 Tropidonophis doriae
GAACAGATCTGCCTAAACAGTTCAGGCACAATATGCACATTTTAATTTTAGATCAAAGTTTTTTAATGTTCTGCAAATTTGTTCCTCAAAACTTTCAAAAGTAAAATGATCATTTATAAGATTATATGTATTTGACTTATTTTTTGGTGAGTACCAGTTGTAATCAGTGAATAAAATGCTCTCAAAAAGAAGTAGAACTACAGCATGTGCTGCCTATTTATTTCCTACCCTCACGCCCAGAAAATGTGCATTGGTATAAACGCTAGACAACCACAATTCAAAAAGTAAAGGCTGATAGGTGGACTCTGCTTTTGTTCCCTAGCAGGAGGGAACCTCTACAGTATATCTGGACATTAACTGTGCAGCTCCTGAATCTAATACTTCAACTATAATCAGCTTTGAAATGACTAATTTACATAAAAAGATAAGTAATGCCCTCCTGGATTGGACTCTCGGTCCATCTACTCCAACAGTATATTTTCACAATGGTCAATCAACTTCATAAGGAAGCCCACTAATTTCCCAGCAGATGTCTTTTAGAGGCAGCCCAGTGCCATCAAGGGTAAGAGCCATTAATTGTCCATTAATTGGGCCGGCCCTTTTTCAAGGCCAGCTGAACTGCTGGCCAATATCACATCTCATAATAGTGAATTTGAAAGTTTAAATACATAACGTTTAAAATAAAAACAACTCTTTAATCCTGATTCTTCCTGGATTCAATGTTATTGGGCAACTTCTGATTCTATATTTTGAGAAGGGGAATGTCACATTTATTTCATCCACAACGTGCATTATTTTATACACCTCAATCAAGTTCCCTCTCATTTATCTTCTTTCTACACCGGAAAGACTGGACTAGACTGAATCACACTGGCTAAGTATGATTGGACCCAAAGGAATTTGTCTCTGATGCTCTCAATGTATATACAAACAACAAAGTGATAAATCATAAGATACCAATAGGAGAAAGTAATAGGAAAGATGAGAAGGATAATAGTAACACAGCCCTACTACTTAAACTCCCACAATGCCACAAGCTTTCCTGATAGAGTAGCTGCTCCAGCCCCATGATCATCTTCTGAACCTTCTGTAGCCCTACTATATTCCCTTCAAAGTATGGCACACAGAAACTGTGTACAATATTTTTGATGTGGTTGCACCATTGATTTATATAGGAGCATTATGACATTGGCGTCTCTGTTTTGATCACCTTTTGTTATTATTCCCTAACCTGCTGTTGGCCATTTTACAATGGATATCCACTGAGTTGACACTTTCATTGAACTGCTTGCCATTACTCCAAGATCTTTTTCTGCTTTAAATGCGATATGAATTGTATAAATATGAAAATGGTATTTGTATAATTCATTCCAAGACAATCAAATGAGTTCAACTTTGGGGATTCTCCTATCTGAGCACAATATACGAAATAAAATATAGCAGTAATACATGTAAGTTAAGTACATTCATGTGAATAAATCAAGAAGTTACTATGCAAATGTAACATTCCACTAATAGCTATACTTGAAAGTGCATTCCATCATAAATTTTATTTGCAACTGAAATATTGTGAACTACAGTAAATATTTGGGATCCATCATACTAAAATTATAACATCTGATATATTGCCAGCACTGTAGGACTATTGCAATACAGTAAAAATAATGTACTTTTAACCAAACTTCTTTTATGCTTTCTGTGCTTAGTTGTTGCTTGGAGACATTTTATTCACCAAGGCACACAAACTAATTAAAGCACAAATGTTTTACGTAATCCAAAAGATTTTATAGTCCAAGAAATTAAAAAAAATAGGGATCATCTATAATATACAGGATAAGAACTGCAACAGACACTATGGCGAACAGACAGGCAGAAGACTAGTATAGCGCATCCATGAACACCAAGTAGCAGTCAGAAGACACCAATCATAATTAACTGAAATCTATGTAAAGCAGTATCATAGGGAACAGGATGGACAAATAAAGCCAGCCATTAAAAAAAACAGATGCAAAGGTTATCGTTAATAAAAAGATCCTTGAAAGCACATGGAAACAGGGTATCACCCCTACTTGAGAGCCAACTTCCTGGACTGTGTTATATCTACCCTCTTTAAATTCAGTCTGGCACCCAGAATGAATCTTCCTTCCTTACCTCAGGTCCCACAACCCTCATATGACTTTTGGCTTGTAACATTATGAAGGTTTTTTGTCACTTTGTTAGATTACTATAGAGATATATCCTGGGATAGGTGTCAGAGAATGTAATTTAGGCAGATGTTATCACAAGAATTGACATAATTTTCTTTTCTGCCATAGTTCTTTTCATTTGTGTTGGGCTTGGTCCCAAAAGATAGTTTTAGAACTTAAGAAATGGCTCTTTGGAACTTTTGGAGGTAAGCAGTGGCTGATAGGTTTGTACATTGCCTGAAGGCACAACATAGTTTATTTGGTTTGAGCTTAATGCCATGTAAGCCCAGGCCATGAGCATGAATGACTCTAGTATTTCATCACAAACTGTGTTCCTGACTCGCTATAGATTAAAGACCTAAATTGTAATTATTATACCTTATTTTTTTTATCCTGTTTTATTTTCTACGCTGCTTAGGGATTATTTGAAGACTAAGAAGTTTAGAAAGTCTTTAAAATAAATAAACAAAGCTATCTTTCTTGGATTTTAATTGCTCATGTTCAGTTACTACATACCTTGAGTTATACACATGCCTTCTGAGGTATACATTGAAATAATACAAAATTAAATAATAGCTACAGAGAAAATAGCAGCAGTAGAAATGAATAAGCACTTCAAAGTTCGAAGCACTATATTTGGAGCAATGCCAGAGAAGTATTTTTTGTTAGGCAAAAAAACCCTCCCTTGAATACCAAACACTTCTCCCATAACTATTATTTCTTAATCTTTTCAAAGCTTCTTCTCAGGGTAAGCATAGGAATTGTCAGCACAGAAGAGCAGGAGGGGTCGAAAAGAAGAGAGCTCTCCTGCAGAAGTTGCTAAATAGAGTAGGCTAGGGAAATGGCTGATGGATTGAATTAACATAGCTAAAACAACAACAGGGCAAGCTGTGTAATATAAATTATCTGTTTTAAAAGGTAGAACAAGAAGGGTATGGGGTTAGGTGGGAATAGACAGAGGCAAAAAAAAAACCTGATTTCAAAATAGGGCAACAGGATGTTTCATATAAAGTGTAACCTGAGACAGACCTGAGAGAGAAAAATATGTCCTCCCTTAGTCATGGGCTCAAAAACTGCTGGATTAGATGGGAGAATAAAAATCAATCCCAAAGACACATGTGACTTATTAAAGGAGACTTTGCATCATTGCAGTTAAGGGACATGATGGCTCAGTGGTTAAAGACACTGAGCTTCTCATATGGAAAGACTAGATTAGATTAATTAGATTAGATTAAACTAGATTAGATTAACAGAGTTGAAAGGGACCTTGTAGGTCATCTAATCCCGCCACCCACCCTTCAGCACTTCCAACAAATGTCAGTCCAATCTTGCCCTGAAAGTCTCCAGTAATGAAGCTCCCACAACTTCCGAAGGGAAGCTGTTCCATTGTTTGATTGTTCCTACTGTCAGAAAATCTCTTATTTTTAGGTTGAATCTCTGCTTGGTGACAGCTTGAGTTCTAGATCTGAGCATTGCATGACAGGATGAGTATCAAGAGTAAACACTGGCAACTATGTACCTCTTCATTTCAATTTGTCATTAGAGTAAAGGGGGAGGGTGTTGATTACGAATGGGTTAGATGGGAAATGAAACTTCTACAGGTTCACTGAAACTTGTGAGAGTCTGGAAACTTTTCAAAGATATAACAACAGATGTGAAGAAAAAGGAGATGGTAACCATAACAAAGAGAACTTGTTTACATGGTCTGCATGGATGCCTGGGGGTTGGGCTGGGAATTTTATTGTTTAATACTGTGAATTGTTGCCTGAAAAATTCAGAGTTAGTTTTACCTCACCATTACCATGCTATGTATTCAATAAACAGTAATATTTTCAGAAGTGACATGATCCTGGACTTTTATTTGGATATTCAAGCTGGATGTTGATATTGAGCTTCTATTACTTGCTTCAAAGCTCCTGCCAACCTAGCAGTTCAAGAGCATGCAAATGTGAGTAGATAAATAGGTACCATTTCAATGGGAAAGTAACAGCATTCCATGTGCCTTGGTATATGCTGGCCACATGACCACAGAAATTGTCTTCTGACAATGCTGGCTCCCACAGCTAAGAAATAGAGATGAGCACCACCCCATAGAGTCAGACACAACTAGACAGGGGGAGACTTTAGCATTACCAACCACAATTTTTAATACTTAAAATATCAGATGGCGTAATAAATACATACTATAAAATATGCAACACTTTTACCTATATGTCAAATATTGAAAGAAAGGCATCTCGGAAAGGATGGTTAGAGGTCCTGATGGACAAGGTGAATACACTAGTTCATACTGACAGAATGTTGGTTTTTACAGCTTAATTTAAAAAAGAAAAAAGAGGGCAAAAGAGAGATGCATATCATTATTTTTAAAATTGTTTTAACTGTCATGTTCTTAGAGAGCAAAAACTTTGTTTGCAGCCACAAACATGAGTGACAAGCTTGGCCGATAACACGAAACAAAAATGCCTGCTAAATTCTGAACAGATACTCATTAAGCATTGCAAGTGGCTCACAGGCAGTTCAGCTTCAGTTCTTCCTGTGGGAGGGCGCAGCACATGATCAAAGGCAAAAATGAAAAATAATGAGTGAAAAATAAAACTGGCTAATGTGACAGCGAAGGCTGGATGGATCGGAGAGATCAAGAATGCTCCTTAAGACACAGGAAGTGTATTGATGTCAATATTCAGGGCTTTCTGCTCAATGGAAATGAACGCTACTTTTATCAGAGTTGCTCTGAGCAATGAATCTATCTGCAAAATGATGGCTATCACAGCTCTTGTGTGTTTGCTTTTTTGCTCAACAGAACAGTCCTTGTGCTTTGGCTGGAAAAGGATGAAGAATTAAATAAACATCAAAAACCAACACGGCCAGGGGAACAAATATTAGTAGGTTAGTCAAGCTGAGAAAATCTAGTGTAATGCAATGGATGAGATAAGAAAAAGGTTAAAACAACAACCACCGCCAAACATCGAGATAAATTCAACAATTTGGGGGTGGGAGGAGGGATTAGAACTGAGTACACAAAACAAGAATGGGTTACTCTTTCTGGGTTTTTTTGTTCATCACCATTCCTATGAAGAGTACAGAAAAGAAAGTGAGAATGTGTAATGATGGCAGGTGCTGGACTAAAATCGGGGTTAGCCAGCCCCTCAGGCCAATCCAATGTTCAGAGTTGATATGATGGGGCTCAAATAAACTAAGACAATAAAATAAGATCTCCGTATGAGCTGATTTTAGGAGAAAGGCTGAATGGAAATCTTAACAAATAAACATAACAAAACTGCAAAAACAATTAAAATCATTATTTATTTATTTTTCCAGTACTAAATGAAAATGATGATATCCGCTCTGGTCAGCCAAGCAGCTTTTCCAACTGACATCAAACGATGATCATGGGACACAAGGCTAACCATTTTGATTGGGAAAAGGAGAATATATATTTTTTCAGGCTGCTTCGTCTAACAAAGGTGAATGAATTAATATCAGGGGTGGAGTGGGGCAGAGAAAAACCTCAAAAGTAGTAACTGTTTAGGAAAACAATGATTTCCTAATTATAGCGTATTAATTTTCCCTCTCTAATTGGAAGGAATCCTGGTGAACTCTGTCCTTCTTGTTAAGCGTAAATTCTACGTATTATTGGACACAGCCCCTCTCCATCTCATTCCATTACCATTGTTAAGAATGTATTTGTTCTCTCTCTTGTATAACCATTGGGTTGTTCACATTTTCCTTCATTGCTGTAACTGGGTCAGGATATTGCCAGCTTAATAACTGGTTGGTGCCATGGCAGAAAAAAACAACCATGCACGGGTGCTATTGCACTGAGAAATTATCTCAAATTCCTCACTATTTGTTTTAACAGAAACATTCAGGCCCATTCAATCAACCAACCATCTAATCCAGCAATGGCGAACCTTTTTAGGTCCATGTAGGGGGGGGAGCACATGGGGATTGTGCACTGGCATGCTGGACCCATAATGCAATGTGTGCCCCTCAGTGCGCATGCACGCATGACAGGCGCTCACCCCATTTTTTCATGCTTTTTTCACCTCCCCAGACTCCAAAGGCTTTATAGGAGCCTGGGGAGGGCGAAAACAGCCCCATTCGCCCCCCGGAGGCCCACCAGAAGCTTCAGGACCTTCCCTGAAGCTTCTGGTGAGCTGAAGCTCTCCCGGAAGCTTCCAAAGGATGAAAAACGACCCTACAAGCAAACCGGAAGTAACTTCTGGTTTGTCCATTGGTCCATTTTTCATCCTCCGGAGCCTTCAGGGAAGTCTCTGGAAGGCCCCTGAAGGCTCTGGAGGGCTTAAACCGGCCTTATGAGCAAACTAGAAGTCTGTTCCCGCACTTCCAATTTTCCCACAGGGCCGTTTTTTTGCGCTTTGGAGGCTTCAGCGAAGCTCCTAAAGCCTCCAGAGGGCCTCCAGGGGGCGGGGGAGGCTGCTTTCATCTTCCCCAGCCTCCTATAAAGCCTGCGGAGGGTGAAAAATGGCTTTAAAAATGGCTGAGTCAGCTGAAAGGGCAACGCCTCACATGCCCTGACAAATGGCTCCATGTGCCACCTGTAGCACGAGTGCCATAGGTTTGCCATCCTGGATCTAGCCTTTAGGGCACTGGTTGCTGCCCAACCCTGTCAACTACTGATAATGTATTGTACAGCTGCTTTCTTGCCCTGCTCAGAGTCTTCATTGACTTACCAAATCTCTATCTGATAACAAGACATAAAAGGACTTTAAGAGAAGCTTTGCAGAGCAAGATGGGTGGCATATAAATTCAGCACACGCACACACACATTTCCTAGGAGTAGAACATATACTACCATCCATGTCTTTATTATGTTGAGAGCATAGGCCGCCCTGGGTCCTTCCCGGGAGAAGGGCGGGATATAAGTCTAATAAAATTGAAATTGAATTGAAATTTATTTTTTATTAATAAATATACTTACTTAAAAGCAGTGGAAATATAAACAGCTAATTCACTTTTGCACTGTGGTAATAAATCAGTATGTCAGTATAAGCCTGTAGATTTACATGTGGAACCTACTACCTTCTCTAGAAATTTTACATGCATACATACATAAATATGTATGTATGTACGTACATATGTATGTATGTGTGCATGTACATACATATGTACTTTATTAAGACTAAGACATAAAGGGAAAAATCTATTTTATATAGTACATTAATCAATAGTTACTAATTTATTAATAAATATGCTCTAATATAATACCAATAGCACTTAGATTTACATACAGCTTCATAGTACTTTACAGCCCTCTCTAAGTGCTTGACAGAGTCAGCATATTTTCCCCAAAAATTTGGGTCCTCATTTTAGCCACCTCAGAAAGATGGAAGGCTAAGTGAACCTTGAACCCCGTCAGGATTGACAGTGGGCAGAGTCAGCCTGGAATACTGCGTTCTAACCACTGCACCACCATGGTTCTATCATTACAAAATATTATTACAAAATTTCACAAAATCTCCGTCGCATATTGCTGTATCTTTTGATTAGCAGAAATACTGCCTTTTCAAAACCAACAGATCATACATTTACAATAATCATTCCTTACATTCAGAATATATTTTCAAATTATGAATTTAATTGCTTTAGCTGTTTTCCAATGAATTTACCTACATAACTTGAAACATAATTCAAAATACAAAAACAAACAATCATATGACCATATCACATGGGCCTGTCAATCTCCAACTTTTATATGCATATTCTTTTGAATACATTCTTTGGGGAATCCAATGCATTCCTTAATCTGAGATCTCTATATAATATTTTACATTTTTAAGGACAAGTATGCATTGGGGGCTATTCATTAAGCTAGAAAGCATCTCAGGGGCCTTTGAGATGGCCAAAGAACCAGTCCTATATTGATCCACTAGAACAGGGCTGTTAAACTCCTGGCCCATGGGCTGGATGCTTCACACACTGGCCACGCCCAGTTTAGCAAAGGGGGAAAAAGTCCTGATACATCATGTGACATTGACGTGACATTGTGAGTATGACAACCCTGCACTAGAATATGCTCAAGATGGAGACACCACCAGTACTGCAAAGTGGGAAAACCAAATTCCATTTGAAGTCAGGAAAAATCCTTGAAGTCACTACATAACAACTTGCTTCAAATCATGATCCTGGCTTTCACTCAAATTTTCCAATAGAAAGTCTTAACAGCGATTTTCAAAGTAGAATTTTTTCAGAATTAAATATTTACTAGTCTGTCAAAAGTGAATATACATTCCAATATAAATAAACTGACTAAATATATTTCAAAGAAATATATAAGTATATCTTGAGGCACATTTAGTTCTTATTATAGTAAATCTGGTTTCATATTCTTAGGCACTTTCCTTCTTGTGCTAACAAAAAAAAATATTAAAGTTGACAGTTCTCCTGCTGAAATATGCACAATCAAATAAAAGATGTAGATGAAGCAAGAATTGGGGTAGAATAAACAAATCTAACTATATAAATGCAAATTAGCAATACAAACCCTGCATATGTGTACTCAAAATTATCTTTGAGTTCAATGGGGTTTATTCCCAGATTAAGTGACCAAAGGATTATAACTAGATAAACCATAATCTCAATGAAACATTTTCCTTGCTTTATAAGTAGAACAAAAATAACATTTGTTTATTTTTACATTATTATGCCCACTACTGCGTATTACTATGCCTTAGAAGTAGTATGCCAAAACAGAGCATCGAATACTTGGGAAAGAATGTTACGTTAGACCACTTGCATTGGGGAATATAAAGCTTTATATTGGGGAATATAAAGCTTTATAGCATTGTATGGATTGGTTGGAAAATGAAAGAGGAATGCACTGGGGCACATCTGTTGAGAATTTGGTGGTGGGCTTCCATTACTTGGACAAGTATGAAACATACCCACAGCACATGTGTTTTCTGGTAACAAATGGTTATATTTAACAAAAGTGGCTGGATATGTATTATTCAAAAGCTGTGGGTGATCTCAAATATTCAAACAGAGAGCATAGTGTAACCTTCCGATACCTCACTACGGATGATCAGATCTTCAGGTTTAAACTACAAGGAGCACATTTCTCCAGGACAGGATCACTTAGGCTGCAGGCTGGACTTGCTAGTTTGGGTGCTTCTTATGTCCTATCATTGTCCGGGAGTGGGGGGACGAGACAATGACATGGCAAGGAAAAAGGTTCTGAGGTAGATTTTTCTCTTTTACATGTATTGTTTTAAGAATTAACCATACAGGAGTTACTGCATATAATTCCTCAGTTCACTCTCACATGCAGCAAACTGATTCTGATGTATGTACAAAATGCAGCTGGTCTTCTATTTCAGGAACAGCAATCTTTAGAGTGACCTGTTTAAATTATATGACTTTCCATCAATATATTAAGTACAAGAAGTCTGCTGGATTTAATAATGCAGGATTTGTTTTCTGGAATGGCACACAAAATACACATTTATTTAAGAAACTGTATTATCAATCCATTCAAAATGCAAAGCTTTTCAGCCTCTTTTTAAATCAAAGAATGGAGTTAAATACCTATTATGAATTCTGGACTGGTTTCAAACCCTATTGTCTCCCTCCCACAAACGGAGGGGTACTTTCTATACAGAGGGAGTTTTTAATCTAAGTAGCAGAATGGTAGATATGCTAATCTTCACTAATTTCCCATCGTCTCAAAGCCTGCCCTGGAGAATTGGGGTATTTTTAGAACACAGGGGTGACACAATGGGCCTAAGCTGAAGCTGACGAAACCAGCAATTTCCAGGGTAGGGATGGATGGTAGGTAACCATAATCACAACTGTCTGAGTTTAAGACCACCAAGCACTATGTCAGACATTCATTGATTCAGAAGAGGAAGAAGCTTTTGAGTTTAAACCCTCAGAAATATACTTAAAATTCATGATATCTTTTCATCTTTTCCCAGCATTATGCAAATAATATAAATCTTGGCTGCAGTACATTTGATCTATCCAATCCATCTTAGCAAATCTTCTAACCAGTCAAGCCAAGGCATGAAACGTGTTGGGAGATTGGTGATTTGCTGCTGAGCTCAGCTATGAACCTTGAGGTTGCAAGGATACATGGATGAATACTAGCTGCTTCTTGCATTTTCTCCGATGGAGGTCCCGCAGATCAATGACTGTGATGCATTAATTCCCTTCTAGAAACTTTTTTGTACCATGTCCTAATGGAATAAAATAGCCACAAAAAATAATGGCCCCTTACAACAGCACCAAAGACAAATTCAGAAAGGGATACCATCCTTTTCATTATAATCTCTGCAGAGGTGGGTTGCTCCTGGTTCAGCCCAGTTCAGCTGAACCAGTGGTAGAATTCAGGCCTAGGTCACAGAACCGCCAGTGTCCCAGGCCTGCCATGCCCTGAACCGATTCCCTCGCCGAGCTGCCGCCATTTTGGTTTTTAGTGACTGCGCATGGTCAGTTCACTATAAATTGTTCTGTGCATGCACGAAGAACAATTTACATTTAACAGCGCACGCGGGTTGCGAACTGGTAGTAAAACTGGTAGCAACCCATCCCTGGATCTCTGTAAGGTGTAGAAAGTTTAAAGCCCTTCTGAAAGAAGAATGCTTGCACGTGACTCATTGAAACAGATGCAACTTCGTTTTTAGATCCTGAAGACTGCTAAAGCATTTTTATTAGCAAACAGATTGATAAAGTGCGGGATGCCCCATACTTCACCGTGACAAGCATATTAACTGCAAACGTGCTTCATAACAACCAAGCACTGCAAATGGCTTAAAATAAAAGTAATAATATAGTCCATAAAGATGAGAGGTGGATGTAAATGTAATTTTAGTTAATCTTTTATATTAGCAGTATGCCTGAATTTTCAGAACTTTGATTTAAACCTCAGATCTTACTATATCTCGACACGTCTGAGGACAACCTCCTGAGCTGTTAAAATATGCTTAATTTGGAGGACAGAGCTCCATCCCACAATTTAACATATAATGCTGCTCTTTAATGAAGTTTTCTAAACAAAACAAGAACAAAATGAACTATAAATCAAGATGGGCTGGATTCAATTGTTCTATGAATGCTTCCTTCCTTCCTGCTATATGCCAGATGTTTTGGGACTAGCGCCACGAACTCCCAGCCATAGAATGAGAGCAACCCCAGCATGAAAAAAAAACAGTTAAAGATGCAATCTTTTTTTTTGTCTTAAATGAACAAATACTGCATAATCTAAAACTTCTTACTCCCTCCTCTCCGTCATGCACAGAGAAAATTTTAAGGACTGGATTGTGATTTTGCCCGAACTCACTTAGCAGTACTCATTTTTCTTGCAAGTAGTTTAACTTGCTAGACTATTCTGTACTACATGTCGATGGACTTCATTTTTCTCTTTGCATTAAATAAATTGTGTCAAATTGTAATTGTATGCCTTCCAGTCATTTCAGAACTATTTGACCCCCAAAGAATTTGCATGTAGGCAGCCTGTGAAGCAATTTTAAAAGCACTTAATGATTATGCTTATTAGCTAGCCCTCTTGTTTATGTTAAAAGAAAAGCAACTCTAAATATTAAGCAGTAATTGCCTGTAATGGAGTCACCAACACAATATAGAATCACTGGCCTTTCTGTGGCTGCCAATTTCTATCTTGTTTGACCTTATCTTCCTGTAACACATATTGGAATTTCTTTCACAAACTTGTAGAAGTGAATTACAACACATAAACGTACCATTTACTTTGAGTCTGTATTTGGTGAAAAGTATTAGCACTTTACAAAAGTTTACCAAGCCTGGCTTAATGATGGAATAAACCTAAACTAAAAACTGCCGTGGCTATTCTCATAAGTACCGTATTTTTGGAGTATAAGATGCACCTTTTTTCCTCTAAAAAGAGTCTGAAAATCTCGGTGTGTCTTATACACTGAATACAGCAATTTTTTTGCCTCCTGAAGCCCCGCCCTCTTCACCAAAATCACTGTGCATAGCCTTATGGAGGCTTTCAGAGACCTCCTGGGGGCTGGGGAGGGTAGAAATGAGTGAAAAACTCATTTTTTTTGTTTTTTGCTCAATTTTGTTCCCCCAGCCCCCAGGAGCACTCTATAAGCCTCCATAAGGCTATTCATGCAATTTCTTGACATTTTTTAAAATCACTCTCTCTCTCCTTCCCTCCCTATTGTATTTCTCTCTCTTTCTCTCCCTGTCTATCCCTCTATCTACCTACCTACTTTAAAAAAAATGCCTCTTCAAAACCTGGGTGCCTCTTATACTCCAGTGTATCTTATATTCCGAAAAATATGGCAAGTAAGCCAAACCATCTTATTACTTTGACCTTCACTCATAATCCACCCTTCTCCAGAAAACGCATTGGTGGGGACAACAGAAGTGGGTATTGATAGCTCTCTTCTAAGTACATCATGCATTACTAGATCAAATGGGAAGGAACCCTGAGATGTAGGCATCCCTGGAGAATTACATTTCCAAGATTTACTCTTGGGGATGCTATCTCTGAATCATTACTGTATATTTATCAGAGGCCTTACCTGAACTGAAGAAACAAAAGTCAGTAATGAGTTTTAGAACATCTACAGAAGGTCAGAGAGCACTGAAGTTGTTAAAAGAACATGTATTTCACCTTCATTGGCTTTGTTAATACCTCAGTGGAGCCTTATAAATTGGTATTGGAGTAAGAAAATACTAACTTTGTGGAGAAATAGTTCAGTTAAAAAAAATCATACCTTTTCTCTACTCTTCTGCTACGTAGACACTAAGAGTAAAAATAATTTGCAGTACAACAAGAGATGTCTCTGAGCTTCTGAACGATTTAACACAATAATAATTTCATCAGGAGAGATAACACCCTCACAGCTTACAGAAATCACTCTCAGTGAGTGGTTTTATATTCCACACTTTCTTGTACGTATTAGACAATCCAATTTCCTTCCATCTTGAAAATTCTTCACGAAATACTTGCTAAAATTCCGTACCTTTCCTCCTAAATGTTGTGAACAAACTATTCCTTTGTTTAATACTCTCAAATAATTTAATTCTATTGCAAGTACTTTCTGATACTTCATAATAAATTTTAGATAGATGCTGAAAAATGAAGCGCCCATGATAGAAAATAACACTTCCAGTTCAACGGTTGAATGGTAGTGATGGTTTTTAAAGAGGATGCTTTCTTTATGAACCCGAGCTGGGGACCAGATGCTATTACTTAAAATATGTCAAAGAAATTATTCATTACTTGTTGGTTTTACTATTATATTCTGAAAATGATTAATTACCATCTCTTCTGGTTACTTACAGTGTAGCAGGAAAGATTTACTGGATAAGTAATAGGGGGTGAGATGATGGCAACAAAGTTTTGACTTATGGCTTTCAAAAGATGAATAATTGCCAGTATTCAGAAGGCTGAAAATGACAGACCTTATGAAATAAAATACCTTTCATTTTAGATGTGCTATTTTAAACAAATGATTTCTTTTGAAAACTCCATCATGATAAACTGGTGTTAAGTCATTCGCAGCACACAAATGTAATACCAACAGAAAAATCTGCTTAAAAAGTAGCTGACAGTAATACATACGCACGCACACAACCACACATCTACACATTCATTTTTTCTACAGTACAAAAATGCAAAAATCAAATCTTATGGGCAATTAATAGAATATAGCCTTTACATATGCAAATATCAAGTGGCAGTCAGGTAAGAATTTTCAACTATTAGCTCTGTAGAATAAGATCTAGCTCTACAAATAATTTTAACTGGCCCTGTGAGATCCTACAAGAATCAAAGGTTAATTTAGGTTCCATAAGAAGCTGCTACACGTTGGTTGTGAAATAGGTCTATAAACAAATACAAATTGCTCCATAGAAAACTTGTATGAGTACACAAACTTTTCAATCTATTATTCTATCAATAAACAATAAATATATATATATATTTTCCCCTTTCCATCTGGCTCCCTTTTTTATCTCTGTATCCTCAATACCTGTTGACAAAGATGTGGTATTTAATTCAGTCTTTGATGATCCGCCCAAAATTAAGGTTGAAGATTCAAAAGAATCCACCTGGAAACCACCTACAGCACCCTGGA
>JAPKID020001766.1:0-14274 GCA_026931265.2 Tropidonophis doriae
TATAACTGTAACACTCATCTGGCTCTAATTCCAAATTATGTTGGATATTTAGATTTGATTTCAAAAAGTTATCTGTAGTAGAAATGCCATATTATTTTCCCTTAACATCTCACAGTGCACATGAACTTTGAGAAGTTTTCTAGTAATGATTTTCCCTCTGTGTATCCCTTTATTTTAATATAATGTCTAAGGAAAAAGTTCTGCTAACTTCATTTTTTCTACTTATATACTTTGATTGATATGATTAAATAAATCTAGAATCCACAAAAAATGTTTTGCAACTTAGAATCAGTTCAAAACATTTTTAACAGTATATATTGTTCTACTATCTAGCAGATATCTCAGATATTAAGATTTCCTTTATAGACAAAATTAAAGCCTTTGAAATCTGAAAATGTCTTTGAGATATGACTTGATGCCAATGGTTATAGCATCAAAGGTGCATGATTCATTTATTTTAATATTTAGTTTGACTTTTCTGTAACATGGGCATTTTATTTTTTATTGACGGCTGTTATAGACTATAAAAATGCTTTTAATTTCCATAAAGTAAATAAATTTTAAACAATTTGAATTTCATTTTTTTACTGGGAGCTTTTATTCAAATAGTGGTGAAATGAGGATAGCAAAACAGCACTATTAAAGTACTGAAAATTGAGTTGTACTATAAATTTGGACATTCTAGTTTTAGAATATTTATAGTCAAATATCTTGGGGATTGCTTTTCCTAACTGTTGCGAACATTTTCTATTAAGAGCTAAGTCAGTGAATCAATTTTTGTCAATTCAGCATTCATCACAAATACATTGCACTTACTGAGTTCTGAATATGATAGTTATTCAGGACAACAAAATGCAGTGAGTTTGTTGAATTAACTGTTCTCCCATTCCTACCAATGTAACTAGTGATAAGGGATGCATCATCAGCATCTGGAGGTTTGTGAAATATCAAAAGCAATGTCTTGAATTTATGGTTGCAATGTAATTTATACAAATGCTTGACAATAGCTCTTTGAAAAGAACATTAAATGATTTTGAAAAGCAACATTTGTTTAGTTTTCTATTCTTGTATTCACAATGGACAGAATAGGAATCTCAAGAATATATAAAGAAATAATATAAATGTAACTAAAAGCATGAAAATCCATATAAAACATTACAACGAAAACATCAGCATAAATCAACTTTATCTCCGCATAGCAATCCATAGAAAGCATAATACAAAAATAAATAAGCAGCAATTTAGAATTCCGGCTCAGCACCATTATTCAAACTGGATAGGAGCAAAAAGGTCTTGAAGAAAAAGAAAATAAAAAGTTTAATATACATTTCACAGGAGAGGCTTCTACATTTGCAGGCCACTACTGAAATTGTGCCCATCAGTCTAATTGACTTAGAAACAGTTGATCTATATTTTAAAAAAAACGTTCTCTGCTTAAGGTAACTGTTAGGCTAACCGTTAGCAGGCATATTTTGAGTTTCTGAATTACAGAATTAAGCTTCCTGTGGGGCTTCTGTCTCTACGGCTTTTAAATAAACCATACTTGTCATTAAACTGTTCTTGAGTTAAGAAAACGCTTTCTCTCTTTTTAGTAATATACAAGTCTATTACCACTTAAAGTAGACAAAAATGATATCAAAATATTGAAGTTAGTTTAGCATGGCAAAAGATTTGAATTAATTTATTGTAGCACAGTCAAGATATGCTACCATGAATTGGAGCAGAATTTGACAAATTGGAGGAGGGAGTTTTTTGCTCCAGTTCTAGGATAACACTAATAATGATATTCATCCCAAAAGTGCTTTTTCAAGAGACAACTTGACTTTCCGATTTGCGCTTCTTCATTGCGCTTCTTATCCATAAAGCTACTTCAGCTCTCAGCCCTCAGACGTCTTCAAAGAAAACCCAGAAAGTCCAGTAGCCTCTAGAAAAAGCACCTTTGGGACAACCATGACCTGAATCTCCATAGACATTTATGATGTTCATTTAGCTTTTCAAAAACGCACACTTGAACTGGGAGCTACCCAGTGCGCATGTGTGTGCCAGAAAATTAATTTCCTGTTTCTGGCGCACCATGCACGCTGGCCAGCTAGTCTTCTGGTAAATGGAGCGCAAGTGGGCACTACAAACAGCTGGCTCTTGCACATGCTTACACTGGAAAATGGAAGACCAGCGCTATGTATGATCATTGCATTTGCATGCATGCAGTGATACCCAGAAGAAGAACAGGCAATGCCACAGGTGCCAGGCCACATGGCTTCGTGTGCCACTTTTGCCATCACAGGTATAGGGGGAAGGAAAAAAAGGATTCACTTCCAACTTTTTTCAGCACAATAAAGTACAGAATAGGCTCAGATTTTCATTTTACTAGCTGAATAAGTACAAGCCTTTTCTATAGCAGGCTATATGATCCAGCAAAAACCAACGTGAAGAGTTTTCATTTTTCTATAGAAATAGTGTAACTGTATCGAACAACTGTTCATTCTTTCACATTTCCAGCTTTTTAGCAGTCTCACTGATATATAGTCATGTTTACTTCTCACCCTTTATCTTTAGTGTAACACCTACTATGTTATCCCTGAGGGTCTGATCCCACTTAGCAAATTTAGCATCGCTTGCTGAATCACATCCTTCCTGAAGAAGGAATATTGCATTGTGGAGGAATAATTCTAGACAGTTCCTGTTTGTTTTTCAAGAGTGAAATTGAAAAAAATTTGGAAGAGCAATTAAAAAAATTAGAAAACTATACCATTGTGAAAATGAAATGGTTTTTAAGACAAGATTTTAAATGGGAAGTGTTTATGAATGACTCTTGTTAAATAGACACGTACAACTTTCAAACTTTTTCCAGTGTCATAAAAGGTTTCTCTTCCATTCCAGCTGTAGCATTTTTGTTTTTGAAAGCTATTATCTGTACTACAATTTAGAAAGGGAGAGAATTTTACTGTTTTCTATTTTTACTGGGAGTGCTTTAGCTTTAAAATTCTTCCCATCAATCTTTAATAAAAAAAAACCTTGGAAAACAATTTATTTTCTTTGTTCAACAATCTATAGTTTTCTGCTTTTTTAAAAAAAATCCTCTGATTTCTTTGTTTTGTTTGGAGTGATACAGAGAAAAAATGGACATGATTCTACCTCACCTTTACTCTCCCATCTGCTGACAGAAATCATAACTTTCAATGCTACACAATTGGAATTGCTGGAGCTGGAGGTGCTTCAAACTTCTCCAAAGTCAAAGTGTGCCAAAACAAAACAAAACACATTTATTAAACATGTCTCCTTTGGTAACTTAATTTAATGGGGTAATAATTACCTTGTTTACTACAAATTTAGTGGTTTCTATTTTATACATTTCTCCCATTCCTTATAGTATAAAACCTAAAATATATATTGTTTTATTTAAGTTTAGTTTATCATTGTTTTACTTATTTATTTAGAAAATGTATATGGCTACCCAACTCATGGTGATCGTGGGCCAGCTTAAAAAAGTAACCCATATCCTAACTTTTCAAAATGTAAGGTAGAAGGCCGAAGGTTTTTCTAACTTAATTATTTAATAGTCAATGACATCTCAATAGTTTTTCTGCAAGCCCTTTGGTAAGGATGAGTGAAGGGTTTGTTTCTTTTATTGTTGTCTTCTTGCTCCTATCTGGGTCTTCTCTGTCATCTTTTATTCTTTATTTTTGTTCCTAATTGCATGTTTTTAAAGCTTTTATTTTTGGGAATATATATTTAGTAAATAAATTATCTAATGCTATATTCTACACAGTAGCACTGTGTTAAAATTAAGCCTGACTTTTAAACTTTATTTTTTTTCAAAAACTAATTAATAATTGCTTAGTATTCTCGCAATATTTGTTCCTCTATTTTTTTTTACACATAAGCTGTTCTCATTCATGGAGAATGTTATCTGTAACAATGATTTATTTAGCAAGCTTTGTGGACTCCCTATTGCAGCTTAGAGCTCTGTTGGTGCAGTGATTAGAGTGCAGTATTTCAGGCAAACTCTGCCCACAGCCAGGAATTTGACTCAGCCTTCCATCTTTCCAAAGTGAACCCTTGGGTGCAAGATGCTGACTCTGTAAACTGCTTAGAGTGGGCTGTAAAGCACTGTGAAGTGGCATATAAGTCTAAATGCTATTGCTATTATTGATCTTCCTATATGGCCAACAACAGGGATATGATATGCAACTTTGGTCAGGTCCAGTGTAGGTGCAAAATATGGATATATTGTTACAAGGAATAAAATATTCAAAGAGATAGATTAGAGGAATTTGGACCCAAGGAAAAAGTAGGACACGCAGAATGGATCAAAAGCAAGGATTATCCAGAAACAATGTTGGGTAATGGCTATCAGAAGTAAGAATTGCATTGCAGGAGCTAACAGTTGTCAACTGTGATGGTGGTATAAAAATTTGATGAATAGGGAAACTACATAAATATCAGACAAGATTGGGAATGGCAGCTGTTAATGATAAGAGCTTTGAAGGAGCAGGCCAGACAACAGTCAAAGAGATGCTGAGGTGAGACAGAAGGAATGTGTGACTGATAGAAAATGAAAGGACTGACTATGAACAGGAGTCTATTAAAAGACCCCAATTTGTAGTTACAATTTATAGATTGCTCCCGTCTTCCCTTACATTATTTGATTAGTGTTGTTGCAGGAAATACAACTGAACATGTGTGTGATTGTAATTAATAAAGCTTTTGTAGGTAAGAGAGACTTTCTGTACACTCCCTTGAGCCTTTAATTATTGCATAAGATCCTGAACTGTTGTATGTCTATTGAAAACATGTGAGTGTACATTCTTACTTCTGCTCCCACTGCACCAAGGCTACATGCTATTTTTACCATACAGTTGGGAGAACACCCATGATTACTTCAATGTTTCTGTTTTGTGCGCATGTGCAAACATCCACACTTCCTGCTTACAGAAAATAAAACCAAACTTTTACCTGATCCTTTATGTGTATACACCTATTCCAGAAAAGAAAGTATGGTAAGTAAAAGTTATTCTAATCATGGAGGCAAATGAAGTGGTGTGACCCAGAAAGAAAATCACTTTCCTTCTGTCCTCTATCTTGTAAAGTCATTTCTTTCAGTAACATTAATGCCATTCATGCAAACTGTCAAGGATTCTTGGAGGCAGATTTTTCATTGATCTCAAGAATGTATTTGTTTATTTTCCCTTTAATATCTCATCTTTCCGCTCAGTAAAATACATACGGCAATTAATGAATATGAAAATACAAAAAAGAGAATAATTTTTAAAAAAATAATCAGGAAATAAGGAAATTATTTCAGCCCTTGGATAAAATTTTGGAAATTTATTTCTTACAGAGGAGAACTAATTCACATTATCTCCTCTACACCAGCCTTTTCCTTCCCCAACAATTTTGAAATGGTGACATAGTGCCGCACTTGATGTGTGGCTTCAATGTAATGGATCCCTGCCTAAAACCACATAGACCCAGGAGAAACAGGAAGGTCAGAAGCCTCATCTGTGAGTCAGACAGACAGTAATGAGTGTTTTTCAGAGTTACAACCTTGCAGCATCCCTGTGATCATGTGATCAAAATTCAGATGCCTGGCAACTATTTCATATTTATGACCATTGCTGTGTCCCAAGGTCATGTGATTATCTTTTGTGACCTTCTGATAAGCAAAGTTGATGCAAAAGCCAGATTCACTTAACAACAGGGTTGCTAACTTATCAATTGCAGTGATTCACTTAACAACTGTAGTAAGAAAGTTCATAAAATGGGTCAAAATTCACTTAATGTCTCAACAACAGAAATTTTTGGCTCAATATTGGTCATACGTTGAGGAAGACATATATATGATCCTTTACAAAATCTCTGTATTTCACAAATGGTTCTAGCCCTTTCCATAAAGACTGATGATATAATTTATTTATAAGGAATTGTAATTCTCATGACCAGAAGTTCATTTAGTCAACTGTAATCAACTCTAACGCCCCTGAGAAACATGTGTAATGCTGCCAGAGTCTTACGCATCCTTTTTAATTCCCATAAAATTAATTGTTATTCTTAATTCAAAACTTCCCTTGATGTGACAGTGGTACAGAAATGGTTCCCAGCAAGGACTGGGAGGGAGTGGATGGTCTGAAAATAGGAGTCTATCCATCAGAGGCTATCCATCAGAGGCTATCCATCAGAGGCTACCCATTTCGGAATGACCTGAGTCCTCGGGAGGGGAAAAAAACCTCTTCACGATAAGTCAAATATAGCATTCTACGAATGGCAATTTTTAATGCCCAAAGCTTGTCTCTTAATTTTGTGCTAACTACACCAAAGCAGTAATATGCATGATTGCTGCTTTTGGTTACTTATAAAGAAATAATGGAGGGATAAGAATCAAATAACATATAGATCCTCCATTTTTATTGGTATTGTTCTTTGTTTTCAGGGAGGATACCATGTTTTAAAAAACGATGCATTGCTGATTATTTTTGATATGGTAATTATGTAGCATGTTGTCCATTGAAAAATGATAAAAGGAATTTTGATTTGGAAACTCAGTCATGTATATGGGCCAAGGATCGGCATCTGTAACAAACATTTTGGAATCTGCAAAAAGAATAGCAGCAGATAAACAGCCACCTGACAATGGGAGCTGGGCTCTTCTCAGATTCACAGTCATGGCTTTGTCATATTTAAAGACAAAAGAATACAGTTGACTGCTTGTCTCTTCATTCCTTGGTCGTTTGTTTGTGAAAACCTTGTTTAAACAAATGGATGTTGAACTACTCTGCCAATTGAATTGTGGTTGGTGTGTTAACGCTGCATTAGTTTGAAGAACATGTTTAGGACATTTGCATTCCTTACAGAGCTTTGAAAATGAAAAAGGCTGCGACATATAGGCTGACTATCCTGTACTATCCAAGCCCTAACTGGGTCAGTTTTAAACATTTGTTATTGCAATCTTCCCCCCCCCCCTCCTTTCTGAAGTGTACATTCCATTGGGTTTTATTATAATAAGTAATTTTAATTATTACAATTAATTACTCATTTAGTTAAAAATACATGATATTATGTGTGCATGTGTCCCTCTCTAAAATATTTTGACTACATGAATATAATAATTCTCTAACATCTGCTATGAAAGCAAGGATCAGGTGTTGCTACCTTCATTCTTCATCTGCTAGCAATTTTCTTTAAACAAAAGATATGGCTGGATGAATGTGAAACAAAGAACATGCAGATTACTATCTTGCCAGGGAAATGAATAGCATTCCACCTTTTTTGGAATTCTGTGGAAATTTCTATGGGCTACTACTGATTCATTATATAATTTTGTTGTAGTTAAAGTAGAAATAAAATGATGGTGTTTAATATTAAAATCAATTAACAGCGAAATAGCTTGAAACATGATATGCTGATCAGCATTGCAGTTTTGGGAGATGTGGCATAGCTCCAGCTGTAAGATAAAGTTAGATTTCTAATATCTGTTTATGATTAAACTGCTACACCACCAATCGTATATCTCTCACGTATACTTCCTACATACTAATTCAAGTCTTGGTGATTCAGCAAACTAAACTGGAAGGGAAAAAGAACTATTATAAGTGGTACTGTCAGCTACAAAACCAAGCATATTTCTTTTCAGTTCAGAAAGGTGATTATGTCAGGCAAAGTTGCATTCCTGTTAAACATGATAAAGACTTCTAGTGATACCTGCTACTCAGAAATACCATGATCTTGGAATGATTTGGGTCCTATTGACTTAAAGACCATATATTTTATGCTATTATAAAACAGTAAATATTAATGATATAGGGCCATGATGGCGAACCTATGGCATGCATGCCACAGCTGGCACATGGAGCCATATCTGTTGCACGTGAGCCGTCAGCTCCAGCACCCATGCCCACGCCGGCCATATGATTCTCAGCCTTTTGGAGGGCTAGGGGAGGCTAGGGGAGGCTTCCGGAGCCTGGAGAGGGCAAAAAATGGGTCCTATGGGGGTCATAAGCACATGCACAGGTGGGCAGGGCACATTGCATTGTGGATGTGGGCACGCACATGCAGGATCTTGTGCACACACACAATTTTGGCACACCTTTACAAAAAGGTTCACCATCACTGATGTAGGGAGTAAAGGATGGATTAGGGTAGTAAGTGTGAAGATTTATTTAATTGATTAATCATTTATTAAATTCAAGATCGCTCATTCTGGAATGTTGTATTTTTGTTCTCTTTCCTAATCTTTATCTGAAAGAGCTGATAAAAGTTTGTTTTGACCCCCATCCCCAATTTAGTACACATCCTATGTGAATGGTATTGTTTAGTGTGGTTTCTGAAATATGTAATTCACTTATTAGGAAATGATGTGAGCAAGTTTCAGAATTCTCTGCCAGGCCTGTGACTTTTCAGTTTGGCCAGCTTCAGCATGAAAGTGATGACTGTTGTTGCACATAAGCACTGTTGATTGATAATGTCTTAGGATCATCTCCAAGCAGAGTTTACTAAGCATACATATGCCAGGACTTTAATGGTAATCTCCTTTAGACTAACATTTGTATCTTATTAAAATTACAAAAATGATTTTGAAAGTCACTGTGGGTATTCCTGTTGCATAATGCCACTGAGATCGTACTGACCCCAGAAAATATATTTTGTGACATAAATACTGTAGAATTTGTTCCCAGTGCTCACATTTTATGCTTCTATTTTAGCTTTCTCCTATGTTTTATTACTGTTATGTTTTTACTGCTGTATATTGGGATTGTTTATATCTGATAAACTTCATTGACCACCAGGACTTGTTTTTTGTTTAGTAGTATATACGTTTAATTAATAAACACTTTCATTTAAAATAGTTACCTTTCTACTTCTGATTACTTGGTTTCTTTTTCATATCCAGGTTTTCTTTGCAGTGTTACTTAATCTTGAGTCATTGTGTGTAGCATCTTAGACAAATCATATAAAACTTGTTTTGCCGCTGTATGCCAGGATGATACGATGGCATTCTCTGTGCTTTTAATGTTTCTGACACTTTCATGAAGTAGCAAGTTTACAATAGCTTGAGGCTTATGTTCTGAAGGCCACCATATGTGTTCCAGGTGGCAGTGCAAGCAGTATTGGTCAATGAATCAAAAGCAAATAAAAGAAACTGCAACATGCAGTTTATTTTATCTAATCTGGAAGTATGTATGTTAAAATATTTATTATCAATAAGAATAGTATGAATCTGTCCTCATGCATATTAAAGCTTTGCCAGTTTATGTCTAACAACTAAAACTAATATTGTACATAGCATGCCTTTTTTTGCTTAAAAGTGTGTTCTAAATGCATGAAGTCATATTTTCAAGATTAAGCATTCCAGGTTAACATTTGTAAAATACCATGACTGTCTATGAAATCCTGCACATATTGTCTTGACCACTATTTAAATTTTCACTTTACAAAGCAAAAGTTTTTCATGCTACTTACCAAAAGTTTAGTGTGGTCAATCTCCATTAGGACATTTCGAAGGTTTTCAACTGTCTTCAATGTTTTTTACATTTTTGTCAGCTCATCTAGTGTAATGAAACAATTATCTCCAAATGAAA
Source organism: Tropidonophis doriae (assembly GCA_026931265.2). Lineage (NCBI taxonomy): Eukaryota > Metazoa > Chordata > Lepidosauria > Squamata > Natricidae > Tropidonophis > Tropidonophis doriae. The sequence goes on from JAPKID020001766.1 coordinate 9,576, forward strand.
TACTTGGAAGCATCAGAGTGGGCTCCTTAGTTTTTGAGGCAAAATACTTCTTTAAATTGAATTTATCTTTTCATCTGACTTGAGGCAATTCCACAAAACAGCAGCACTTTGGCCAAACTTCATTACCATCATTCATTAGGGTAGAACTGGATTACTTGGGCCATTGGTCTGATACACTAAAATAAGATTAATAAAAACCTTATTATCCCTCAGAGTAAATAGGTCATGCTAACAAAAAAAGTTAAAGGAGGGATACTGACACAAAGCATAATTAGTATCAATTTCAGATACACTTTACGAAAAGTCATTTACCCATTTAAACTACTGAATAAGCATTTGAACTATGGTTTTCAGAAAAATTGGAGAAGAAATTTGAAGATGTAGTGTTCTGAGAGACATGAACATAGATTTAACAGAGCTTAGTTTAATGGATTTTGATCCTTACACTTATGACCATTGCAGTGTCTCGCAGTTACATGATTGCAATTCAGGTTCTTGAGAAATGGTGTGTATTTTTGATTGTTGCAATGTCCAGGTGTTAGATGATCACCATTTGCAACCTTCTCCACTGGCTTCTGTCAGGCAAAATCAATGGGGAAAGCTGGGTCACTTAAGGATTGCAGTGGTTCACTTAGCAACTGTGACAAAAAGTTCATAAAATTCAGGGCAGTTATGTAATGATTCACTTAACAACCACATTCTTAACAATAGAAATTTCAGTCCCAACTGTGGTCATATGTCAATAACTCCCTTTATACCCTAAAGAGGCAGAAGTTATTCATTATCCATGAAGTCTGATTTGTAGATTCTCAAAAGAGATAGTGAACGTTTCTTCCTTGTTAATAAATATGAAATCCAGTATATCAAATTTCCCGGTTTATTCCTCTGCCTTTTCTTTTGAAATTGTCTGTAAACCACATCAACATTTTTTAATCTCCCATTTTTTAATGGTTTTAGTCAGAGCTGATGTCTGAGAAATTTGAATCCCATTACAACAGTGGTGTTTCCTGGACACCTCAACCACCCGATCTGCAAAGATTACATCTATATTTTCTGCTTATTTATTTATTTATTTATTTATTTTATTTTTTGGATTTCTACCCCGCCCTTCTCCCAAAAGGACCCAGGGCGAGTCCTTTAAATGGCACCCACAGCGGATTCTTCCCCCCTCACTGTTCTACTTCACTATTTACCTTTGGAGGAGCGCTCAGTAGCAGGCTCCACCCACCCACCCGGATGTCATCACATCCATTTTTGATGCTCTGCGCCTATGCTCACATTTCCAAAACGGTAGTGAAGATAAGTAGATTTTACCCCTGGGTAGAAGGCATTTATCTGTTTCTAGGTTTTTTTCTTATATTTTGGGGGGAAGGGGGAATCAGGTTGATCTCAAGATTTACTTCCTTTAGAACAGGGGTCTCAAACTCACGGCCCGCGGGCCAATTGCAGCTCGCAGGACGGTATCTTGTGGCCCTCACCGTGATATGAAAGTATAATATTAGTGCGGCCCACAGGGGGAGTGAATTCCTTATGCGGCCCAGCCTCACCCAGCCTCTGCTTCCAGCGGCCCCCAGGTAAATTGAGTTTGAGACCCCTGCTTTAGAAAGATAAAAATGATTTCTTCTTTGTTTTTACCAAAAATAAGTAATGTGCTCTCTGCAGTCTACTGCAAACAACCCTTTTTATTGTCCTGGTCACTCATCTGGAGAGCCCAGTAGAAATATTTGCATCCCTGTGTCTATATTTACCTCTCAGTTCTTTATAAATCTGGATTGGTCTGTCAGATGTGATGAAAGCTGTGCGATTATGTTGTGTAAATACTGGCAGTTCTATCATTGTTTTGAATGCCTCTAGTACAGGTTTAAAGTGCCAGAAATAGTAAGGTCTCCCTCCCTCTGTTTCTTTCAGCCTGTCAGATTACTTTTTCTATTGGGATATAAAATAGTTCTTTAGCTCTGCAGACTGTTCTGCATCTTGTGAATAGAGAAATTCAGCAAAGTGTCTGCACAGACACATTCAAGATGTAGTTGACCAAAGCTGTTATTGCTGCTACTACTAATAATAAATACACTTATATCCTTTATATCAGGTCTATTGGAATACATGGAATCTTGAAAAAATAAATCTTGCAATAGTCAATAGCAAACATCTTTCAGAATAGTTGCTTGCCTTTCTGGAGCCAGAAAATACCACTCTCCTATAAATATAAATACAAATATAGCAGGGAGTTGTACTTAGAAGCCCGGTCTTCCAGTTAGTTAATAAATGGAAATTGGAATGAATTGCTGAGTTAACATTCTGAAATAGATTTAGGTTAATACTTACTGTTGACTTACTTCACTTCTAGAAGACCTTAAGATAATATTGTGCCTAGACAAATCTTATTGTCAAGATCATAAAAAGGAAAACACATTTTTCTCCCACTAAGATGCAGTGTATGGAAAGATTATATTAACATAGACTTGGAAACATTTAAGGCTTATACATTAAGATGTCTTGGCTTTGAAGTGTCATTTTTACAATATTATTTAAATTGAAAGAGCATTGGGAAAATTTTTCATTTTCTTCTCTCGCTGATTACATCATAGCTCAGAGCTACATTTCAATAAAAGTATATTTGTATTTTTCAAAACCACCTTTTATAAAAATTTTAAAATGACAAACAGCATAAAACTGCATAAGTATATACCAAAATCTCAGTAACCTGTTTTAAGCTATGGTCAAAGTTATACTTTAGATGCAAATTTTGCATGTAAGTATTAAAGAAAGTTGTGAAAGAAATTAGGCTGTATAAACCAAGTTATAGAAGTGTATCACATTTAATTTTCTGCTTTATTTCTTAAATTTAAGTATTGTCAAAAATACATTTTTAATCCTTGCCCATTTAGTAAATGAATGTAAAATGTACAGTTCTTTGCATATAAAAATAACAGTTTTTATAAGACATGACAATTTCAGTGTCTTATTTCCCATCCTTCAAAATCCAAAAAACAATTCTAGTAATACTGTTAAATTTAGTTAACAATACTATACTTTGTTTTCAAAGTGCTTCAATAATAAAATGTGGCTGAATTGAAACCTAACCATTTTAATTTTCTTTAGCTTGATATTAAAAAGTATAGCTGAGATAACATGCAAACTGCAAATCCTATCAGTGAAACCTTATATTTTATTTGGCTTGCTTATGCAAATCCTTTGTATTTCAGAAATGCAGTATTATTTGAATACATACATTGCTTGCTAACATATTGTTAAACTTGATAACCTCAGTAGATGGTGCTAAATATATATCAAGAGAGATAAATAGATAGATTTTACATAAAGTCATTGAAGGTATGAAGAAGCTTTGTTTACAGTATTATAAATTTATATAAAAATAAGTAAATTTGGAGAATTCTGACTTTCTTTGAAATTGATTCTGCAGCTATTTTTGCATGATAGTTGTGTTGACTGAAGTATTACTCAGTGCAAAAAAATCACATCTGAATTATATTCCATACAGTAGTTTGACTGGCCATGAATTGGAAGATAGATTTCTCACATACAGACATTTTACTATCACACTAGACTTTATACTGCCATGTAATGTTTACTGCAGAGGAAGACTAGATAGTTTGAGAGTTGGTAATGGGATATGGAGACCTTCACCCCTAGGTCATCTCTCTGAATGTAGCCCAGGTGGGTAGAAACCAGAAGTCATTAGTATCTGATGGCTTTCAGTTGGCCTATATGAAATGAATTGGTAGTTTCAGTCAGGTTCTTAGGAAGGAGGTGCTAATATCACAAAGCAATAATCACAGTTCTCATAAATTGATAACCACATGGAAGGAAAAAAAACAATGCTAAATGGACATTGATAGAGATAGCCTCTAATGTTTTAAAGTGATCTGCTGGATTTATGTGTAACTTATTCTGTCACCAGAAGTGGATATTTTTAAATTCATTATAAACCTTCTGAATGCTTGCTTATTACTTCTTGCTGTACCAAAGATAAAAAGCTGCTATTTCTGTTCCTTTTGACAAATGATGCATATGCACGTGTATTGCTTGATCTCTTGACATTTAATTATTGTCTGCCATACCATCTGGCTACATCCAGTATCATCCAAGCAGACTTCTACTCAAGCTACAGGACTTTTCACATAATGGGACTTAAACTTGTTCATCACCCCTGCAACCTTATGCATTCAATATATTATACAAAGTGTCCCTTTGAATACTTTGCATCATCCTACTACATAGCTAAGTAACTGTCTGTTTTTGGGATATAATTGTGAGAAAAAGAATTGTTAGATATTTTTTTTCTCCAGTGATCTTGAAAATGGAAATTAAATCAGTGGTGTTAATCTCAGTCAACACTTCCCAATCTTTTTCTGAAATTATTTGCCATTCTGACAAATCTTTCTTTTTACCCTCCCTGAAAAATAATTAAAATTAAAAGTGAATTCTGATGGAACCGCCTAAAGTGATAAAGCAACCCTCATTATCTATATAAAATAGAAACAATGACATATAGAAAAACTTCACCAAATTAAATGGGGGAAAAAAGAATTACAAGACAATAATTAGACAAATTGCAGATAAACCTTGATTTGTGATCAGATCGAACTGATGGAGCCGGTACTTCCAAGCTGGTTCCGCCCCAAGCGACTTATGGATCCTGATCGGTTCCAGGAGGAGCTTGGGCCAGTAGGTTCCA
>JAPKID020001767.1:0-14274 GCA_026931265.2 Tropidonophis doriae
AACCTATTTTTTAACTGTAAAATTAGGGGGTCGTCTTATACGCCCAGTCGTCTTATACGCCGGAAAATACGGTAATTAACAAAGGCATTACATTGGCACCACAGATTCAAACAGTATTTATGTACCAATTTCTTTTGTACCTAATTGCAGAAAATATAGCAACAAAACTGACATTTTGAATTTTTCCTTGAGAAAATAATCTATAGTTGAATCCATTGTATATAAATACCTTATAATAAGTAGGTGGCATCTAAATTGGAAGTAGGTAAGCTAAAGTAGCAATTTTGCCCCTTTGTGTTACAAGTGCAAGATTCACAGTGGCTCCCACAGATGAACAGTCGGACTCTAACCCTGATAAGGATTCCAGTTGTGCCCCAATGCTGCCAGGGAATTCTGTCAATTTAAAGATTACTCCCATATTCATAAAAAAAACATCTGTAAAGTGATTCTCTTTTAGGCTTCATATCACATCATTCCTTCTCTTACAGAGTAATCTTGAAATTAGTAACATAAACCATCCTATTGATCTAACTGGCTGCAGTAAAGAATACCATGGCATACTTATGGTAACGATTTCAATGTATACTAGCCCACATCCCATTCTTTGTATTAGTGGGATGCAGAATTACCACTCAAATTTGTATATTTTCTTATTCAGAGAGCAAAATAAACTAATTAAAGAAGTAATCAAATGGTTAATAGTTCATTAAGAGCCTTGCGACTGAAGTTTAGAACACATCTAATAGAAACCTAACTTTTCAGTATTATATGTCATTGGCAATGGATGCTGCAATAAATGCAGCTATTTTTCAGTAACCCTTTTTATGAAAAGGATAAAGCATTCAGAAGATCACTTGTGAGTCACAAACATTTGAACCAGAAACACAACAATAAGGGAATGGGGCCACTTCTCCAGAAATAACTGAAGACTTTACATGCTTATCACATGTTGAGGTAGTCTGCTTTATAAATAAGCATTCTTTTACACTTTCATTCGTTCATAACAAACTTCTTTCTGAATCCTCCTCCTTGGAAAAATTTTTCGTTTGAGAGCTATTAGCTGAAAAATAAAAGAACACATGATCATGTTGCTATATTCTATATGCTGGAAACATCTATCCAACCCCTGTGTTTCCAACATCTGCATTTCAGAGGTAAGATTATTTTCCTCTAGAAAGTATGGCAGATTTTATAGCCCAACACACCCTTTGAGGAAAACCATGAAACCCTGTATAAAATGGTTTTGAAAATGATATATACGTGGTTTCACATTAATCTAGAAAGTGACATATTCCATCAAATCATTATAATTATAACCATGATTTTTTTTCTGGGGGAAAATAATCTATCCAGTCTTCCTTCCTGAACAGGCTATTGGTATTATTGAGGATCCATTTTATGCATCTCAATTTTGGGCCCCAACCTTTTAGCCAGATATCTATAAACATGTTCATAAAACATACTTTATTTGTCTCTTTAAGGAACACACTGTCAATTCAAATGTGTAGTTGTAAAAAATACCCATTCTAAAAACTTGAAACTAAGAACCTTTGTTCTCATGACTGTAACAGCAATTCTTTTCATAGAAGCAAAAAAGGAAGAGGTCATTTTAGGGCAATTCTTTCTCGTCTCCACACCCATTATATCCCATTACATCTTCTATTACTTTTGATGAATTCATTTCCGTAACTGTTTGATACTGTAAAAACCACACAACTGATGGCTGGTACACCAAGGTAAAGATTTTGACCTTGGCATATTATTGTATTTTCTCATATTTGAACTTCTACAGTGATTGATCTCCCAGGAAGAATTCAACATGTATAGCTTTACCTGCTCAGCAAAAAATGAGGTGACTGTAAACACAATCAATGTGACTAGTACACAATGTGTCCAGAATTTCAGCTTATCTCTGTAGGCTCTCCTAAGTAAATATGATAAAAACAAGATATCTTTTTAAAAATAAATGATTAAATCCAACATACCAGAGAAAATTTATGTAACCAAAAGATTAAAGATAAAGGTTCCCCTCGCACACATGTGTAACTTGTTCCCAAATCTAGGGGCTGGTGCTCATCTCTGTTTCATAGCTGAAGAACCAGTGCTGAAGTCATCTCTGTGGTTATGTGGCTGGCATGACTAAATGCGGAAGGCGCACAGAATGCTGTTACCTTCCCACCAAAGATGGTTCCTATTTTTTCTACTTGCATTTTTATATGCTTTTGAACTGCTAGGTTGGCAGAAGCTGGGACAAGTAACAGGAGCTCACTCCGTTACGTGGCGCTAGGAATTCGAACTGCTAAAATTTCTGATTGACAAGCTCAGCATCTTACCCATTGAGCCACAACATCCCTAACCAAAAGATTACTCTCTGTACAAAAGGATGTTTTCAACAAGCTTTGGGGAAGCTATTTTTAGAAGTAAAAATAAGGGGCCAATACTCTGGGAAGTGGAATCCTTAATTTTAGATTTGTGCATTACAAGTAGACCTCATTTTATGACCAATTGTTTAATTGATTTGAAGTTGTGTTGGACTTTAAAAAAAGTTACATTCCCCCCATGCCCAGTTACATGATTACATTTTGCAACCAACTTACATTAATGACTGGGTGCATGCAACATGTCACAGTCACGACCACAATTTGCAAGTTTTTTGCTATTTTCCAGCAGAAAATGTCATTGAATATGGTAAATTAATGACATCATGTTTATTTAACGACCATGTGATTCATTTAATGACTGCAGTGACTCGCTTAAGGAATGTTGTAACAATGGTCTTTAAATCATATCAGGTCACATGATGATCCATTTAACAACTAAAACAACTGATCACTTCTGCGCTCAGTTTGTCAAGCGCTACCTATAATCTTTGACAGGGAGATACCAACATTTGAAAGAATAAACAAAATAAACCTTCAACACAAATTTTGGTATTTTACCCTTGCATTAATTAAAACATTTAACCAGTTGGCTAAAAGAAAAGATTAAGGTATTAAAATTGGACCCTATGACAGAGCATGTTTAAATTACACAGAAACTGAAATAGCAATGGCATTATTGAATTATTGCTCTTCCGTTATCTTTCTTTAAAAAAAATAGTAATATTAGCAATTTTAGTTTTAAGTAAATTTAACCCACCATAAAAGAAAGAAGAATGTCCTTTGGTCAACTCAGAAAGTTTCACTTCAAGCTATAACACAATACCTGCATATTCATTTCAAGGGTGCTGAAGGACTCACCATTCCTGAAGCTCCTGCGTATGAAGAAAGCGGTTTCGATATTCTCTTGGCAGTTCAAATTGTGATGGGATGGGAAACATGGATTCATAAAAATCCCTAAGAACGGCCTTTACAGTCTGGGCATCCTTATGATTGTGATCAATGTTGTCATTAAGACAAACAAATTTTCTGGGGAAGAAAACATATTATTAAAAAAATCTCACTGGAGCAAATTCAACTTTACTTTTTAATTAACTATTAATCTCCATACATTCTCCTGTTTCAGTTAAAAGCAATGTGATGATCTTACATTTTAAGCGAATATAGAATGAAAAGATTGAGAATGTCTACTATATAGAACACTAACGTGTACTTATACAGATATATAAGACTCTTTGTACTATCTTCCCTTTACATTTCTAAAAGATTTATCTTCTTTTTAATACACAGTATGTATTTTATAGACAACAGTGTTTATGTTCCTACAGTGTTTCCTTGAAAATAAGACAGGGACTTATTTTCTTTTGACCCCCAAAATAAGCAAGTGGTCTTATTTTTTGGGAGGTCTTATTATTTTTGAGGTGCAGGAAGTGGCAAGTGTGGTCACAGGCTGCTGCTGTGTTGTAATATTTTCGGGGAACGCTTATTTTTGGAGAGGGTTTATTTTAGCGCATACCCTCGAAAGCCTGATTGGGCTTATTATCTGAGGAGGTCTTATTTTCAGGAAAACAGGGTAATATAAGAAAATGGTTCCATTGCAATCAGTTTTTGTCATTAGTAATGTCACAGAAATGATGCATAATAATTCAGAGAAAATTAAAATTAAACCATGTTAAAAGATTCAAACTATAAATTCCTTAGCAATTATAAAAGGTTCAAAATTAACTAAAGGAGCGAGCGTCTCATTTAGTTCCAAAATGATGCTATCCCTATTGTAGCAGGGATTTTGGACAGCCTGGATTGAGTATCACTCAAAATTGCCTGTTTTGCCAATTTTTACACCAAGAAGAGCCTGTAATGAGATACCCAAAGTCTCAGAAAACCAAGTTCATTGCTGTTCAAAAGTTTAAGGGTTACATCCACTATCTTCTGAAGCCAGAAAATAATTGGCAATTTATGCTGACCTTTTATATAATCACAGTATGGGGCACTATTAACAATATAACAACCAGGTTTTGTGTCAACTGAAATCTTTGGACTCTCTTCAAGGAGAATGCAACAGAGTACATTACAATAGTCTAGACATGATGCAATGAAGGCATGAATAATTCTTGAAGATCAGAGGCATTCAAGAATGGCCACAGCTGACATACTTAACACAACTGCACATTCTTTGCTACTTAGTATTATATGAATATAGTACTATATGTGAAAATCTCGGTAAGTGCCTTTCTGCTCTCCCATAGACCTTATTGTAACCTTAAAAAGTGACAGACAATGCAGTAAGATTCCCATTTAAGCTCTGGGACAATCTCAGTTTAGAAATTAAACAAATCAAAGGCAACTGGGGTATCAGTTGTTTAGATCATTAAAATTGTGTCCCTTAAAAGATGCTTAAATGGTCATTAAATGAGAACAATTGAAAACTAGCAAAATTCCAGTGTAATCTAAAATAAGCATGAAATTATGATTTAAACCATTAACAATGAAAAGCCTATTCAAAATATTCCTCCTAGGGGATAAAAAAATATTTTTTTAAAAATACACGATTAGAAATACATACCTGGGATTTTTCCGTATGTCATCAAGCTGTCCAACTACGTGAGAAACATTAGTACGGATCATTTTGAATGCTACTTCTTCTTCTCCCATAATTTCAAACCTTGATGATATATATATATATATATAAATGTAAGCATCAACAAAATAATATGAACTAGGAAATTAAAGGAATAGTATTATCCTTTTCTTCATAGTTGAAGTCAAGAACCATCAAGTTGGATTTGACTCATGGAAGTTCTATGGAGAAATGCTTGCCATCTTACCCTGTCTCCAGGAATAACTCCTAGCTCTTTCATATTTCTTTCATCTGCTCTAACCCACTTTTATTTTGTTTTTGCCCTTCCATCTCCCTCAATCTTGTCAAAATTTCATCCGCTTGCATCCCCCATTCGACTTGCTGATCATTTCAAGGAAGTAGCAAGCTTTTATTTGATCCATGCCTGTCTGAGACATCTTTAGTTCCTGAAATTTTAGTAACTACCTCCTAATGTGAAGATTTCTATTTTCTTCTATTCTTTCCCATGTATCCATTAGAAATTACTTAAAGTCTAAGGTTGATTAATTCATATAGTGCAGAGATACAGGCATGGAGTTCAGCTTTCTTCATAGTGACCTGGTGTGCTGCTTGAGATGAGAAAAGGCATCTGTATTTTCTACTTTCGCCAAAGTTTAATATGTCTTTTAAAAGCCTTTTTTAACTTTTATATATTTGTTTTTATTCTGGCTGCACACTGCCCTGAGCCCTTCGGGAGTAGGGCGGTATAAAAAACCAATAAAACTCAAACTCAAAACTCAAACTTCTGTGGAAATATTGTGCTTGCGTCTGCATTTCTGAACTCTCATGTTGTATTTGTGTGAATGTGCGTATTTGAAAAATGGGAAGGACAGGCAGGATGAGCTACATATGCTTCTCTCTGGGTCATGTGTTCAAGGAGACTTAGAATGAAGGAACTGGGAACATATGAGCCACTGCCCAACTACCTCTCCCATCAGGTTGAATTAGGAGAATTTGGGAGGAATTTAATTCGCTTAACTCTTCAGCCTGATCCGATCCAACCCATTTTTGAATTTGGATCTTTATTTTGCTAGCTTCTCCTCACCCTGTCCAGGATAATTATTACACAAAGAGGCTTTAGAATCAGACTTCTGATCCTTTTACATAATTTCCTTCTGCTGGTTTGCAAATAATAAAACCATCTCCATGGGAGAAGTTATCAAAAAAGTCAAGTTGGCCTCTGTGACCACACAATCAAAGTCTTGCCTCTTTTTATAGGGGATGCATATTTTTTAAAAATGCACGGCTTCAACTCTTGATTGCACCATTGCTAATACCCCTGCTAGTTAAATGTTCTATCTATTTTACTGTTGAATAACTTACAGTGGTAAAGAGTATCCAACCTACAGTAGACAATTACTGATTATAGCTTAATTAGATCTTTATGCATTATATTCATGAATAATTTTTATGGCCATATGACATAATTAAGGCCAATCATTCTAGATATCATCACACTAAGTATCATCAAGGATGTACAGTCCTTTTGTGAAAATACAAAGCTCCAGATTAAAGGTGGACCAAGAGTCATATATATTTAGTCTTTTAAAATAAATTCACTTCTATTATGTCATGCTTTGTTACCAGGTAGCTTTAAATCTGAGTTTTTTAAAACACACATAGTTCATAGATGGTTCTTTAGTTATTTATATATCATTGTTGCAGTTTAAGTAAAATAACATGTCAATACCTATATTTGTTTTTGTCCTTATATGCTTTGCGAATTCTATCAGTCACAAGTTTACAGTTCATTAGCAGACCTTTAGTCACTGGAGGCTGAAAAATAAGTAATTATGAAAAAATATAGATCATTACCTGTATATTTTTATTTTCTGTTAGAAATGGTTGCTGATATTCTTTTATTTCCACAAAGAACCATAATTTACAGCAATTATTCAGCAAATGTCAGAGACATAATTCTAATATACAAAATAGGGTAACTTTAAAAATAATTGCCTTCATTTCCATGTTTCATATATATGTTACAGTATGCAATGTATTCTCCAGCAGGGAAGAAAGTGCTTGTCCATCTTTGAAAATCGGAAAAACACACCAACTGAGCAGGGATTCCTAATTCCAGTTAAATAACATTTGCTGGCAAAACCATAAATAATTTTAAAAACACAACTTCAATTCTAAAGGGATTTTTTAAAAATAGACTTACATCTTGTACCTGGAAACCCAACTGAAACAATTCAAATAGTAACATGAAGAGAAGATTCTACAGCATCAATAGGACATAGTATTGTAGGAGAGAGCCTATCAGGGCCAGTGGGAGGAGTCAGGTGGGGCAACAGTTTAGAATCTCTATGTGGTCACAAGAGCATTAAATTCAATCTCTCCCTTACTGTTGACCCTTATCAAATTTTACCCAGCCTGTTAATCTAAGAAGATTCTTATGCAAGGGCTTAAGCAATAAATCAGTAATTTTGAATCTTCACAGATGGACCTGGTTGTTTGTACCTGACAAGTGTAGTGGTATATAAAAATATACTATAGTACATTTCAAGACCCATTTTCTTTAAATTTGAAAATTACAGCTTAATAGAAATATGGAGCCTCTTAAGTACCAAAAGGAGATAATGAAAATCTATAAAACTGAGCTTTTTATAGAAAAGTGCCTTACAACTCATTTTGCTAAAGAGTTTGTATGCAATTTCAAGTTTAATATTTTCCTATTTTCATTTTTTACTCGTCAAATTTTGGATTATTAGTCCTTGGAGTAAGAATTTGTTCTCTTATTATTTAAGTATTTGAATGGAATCATGGCATTTAGGGTCAGAGAAAAAAAATGAAAACTATGCAGTTCCAATCAAATATGTGTAACTCAGGATTGAAGTTCTTGGTGTTCTCCAAGCTTGGTTGTTTGCTTGTAGACATTTCATTACCTAATTAGGTAACATTATCAATGCATGATTACTGATCAGCACCACTAGGGACATACAGTTCAATTCCAGGCAATGGGAAAAACATAAAAAATGATTTTTGTGATGAATTAAAAAGATTGTTGTTAATTTCCAAAATCTAATTTCATATAGTTCTGAAAAAACTGGATTTCAAAAATTACAGTTATTTCATATTATATTGCTATTTAACAAGATTTTCAGAATTAATTCTGGCATAACTTTGAGAGGAGAAGCTATTTATCAGTGAATGAATAAGCAAAAACCCTAGATATGTTCATCGTATTGGCATATATAAAATGGAGATTGTTTTCATCAATGAATTGAACCATAAATTCTCTTTACACATGCATTTTTGACTATGACATCTAACAGTTTATTGAATGGAAGATATTTAAGTATTATAATTTAACAATCTGATGTACTACAAATTATATATCCGTTGCAAATTAATTTTGTCTGAAATGACTGTCTCTACAAATCAATGGCAGAATGAATTCATTATAGCAGTTACTTACCAGATTGGGATCGTAGTATGCTTCTTGAGTTGGTGGTATGATGTTAATTTGAGTTATATTTAATGGAAGGGATTTAGAACAATTTATTAACATTTGCTCCAGTCCTGTCAAATCCTAATAAGATGGAGGTAAAAAGGAAAAGGGATCACAACACTGAAATTATTTACTGACTGTATTACTATTATTCTTCTCATCCTTCCTAGTACCTATCTCTTTCCACTTATGACTATAATCATGTTGCTTGTATCTTTACAATTTATATTGTTTTATTTGTTTCCTACTATAATTTGATTGCTTATTATTAATCTATGACTACTGCTAAGTGTTATATCTTATAATTCTTGATCAATGTATTTTATTTTTCTTTATGTACACTGAGACTATATGCATCAAAGACATGCTCTCCCGTACCTTCTCTCAACAACCCTGTGAAATAATTTATAAGATTCTCCCAAAGTTTATGAAATAAGTTCCACGATTGAATGAGATTCTAAATCTAAGATTTCCCAGTCCTAGATCAATATTAATTATTTTAGTGACTTTCACATCCCAGCTGCAAGGTGGAATTGGAAAGCAATTCCTTTGATTAAGCATAGTTTATCCTGCTGAAGCCTGCAGACTACTTCTGGGGGTTGGGGAAAGGCAAAAACGCCTCTGTTTTTGTGAAAAACAGCCTGTTTTTTGCAAAAATGGGATGTGGGGGCAGGGCTTCGGTAGGCAAAAAAAGGGCTGTATTCAGTGTATAAGATGCACCAACATTTCCACGCTCTTTTAGGGGAGGGAGGGAAAGGTGCGTCTTATACTCTGAAAAATATGGTACTTTGGCCAACTCTATTGCATGTTCCTAAAGATGGATCTAAATCATACTTTCTGCAATTATATTGAACAAGCTACAAGGTTGGGTTTTTTAAAAAAAATTACCTGCAAACTTAAAGGGAGTTCATGAATTCTTGTCGCCAATGTACGAATTTCCCGGTCAGATAATATTCCAGAGTGATCTGTATCAATTTCATCAAAAACCTGGGAAATATTGAGTTGCTGAACTGCACTCATGAGATAATAGAAATATGAAAAGGCAAACTGCATATCTTCAGAATGACGTACTTTATGAAAGGAGGTCTTGTCAAATTCCTCAGGAAAGCTGTCCAGAAAAAAAGGGATGAATTACTCTCATTTACAAAGTTTCAAGAACTGTTTCTAGTAGCAAAAGCACTTAGACTTATATACCACTTTGTAGTGTTTTATAGCCCTCTCTAAGCGATTTACAGAGTCAGCATATTGCCCTGCAAACAATCTGGGTCCTCATTTTACCAACGTAGGAAGGATGGAATGCTGAGTCAACCTTGAGCTGGTCGGGATTGAACTCCTGGCAGTGGGCAAGGTTAGCCTGCAATATTGCATTCTAACCATTGCGCCATCATGGTTCCTAAGTAACTTTTCCTTTGGAAGATAGTATACAACTGTCATTTTCAGTAGTATCATTTTATTGTAAAACAGTTCTTATACAATTTTGGCCCAAAAATTAAATATATTGACAGCAAGCATAGTCTCTAACCACTGAACAGCGAAAGATGTTTGCCTGAACAGCTTAGAAAAACAACTTCGACAGTCCTACATCATCTAAGATTCTGAAGTTAACTGAGCACAAACCATGCTAAGCATATATATTCCAATGAGCCTTTATAATATTTCAAGAAACCAAGAACTATGAGTATTTAGTCACAGTGGTTTTCAAGTAGAAATGTGGGAGAAAAATATTTAAATTAATAAACAGACTAATTAGCCTTCCCCATTGGACTTACAGATCCTGTAATTCTTGCATGACTTTTCGATCAATCATATGGGGCATATGAGCAGGAACTTTCCGAGAGGTGAATCCAAATTTTCCATTTAGAAGCTTATTTACATATCTGAGGGAATCAGCAAATGTATCTTTCAGCTTCCTTCCAACAACTTTACTTTCTGTAAAATAAGCCAGTTCCTTCTTTAATGATTCTTCTTCCTAAAAACATAAGGACACACACATCATGCTAACAAAGTTGGGAAATAATTTCTAATAAACTCAATTGAGGTTAATTCTGAGCATATACACAAATGGTTATATTATTAAGCACCAGTTGAATATAATTGTTTACTAAATTTATGGTCTCTCAAAAGCCATTGCTAAAACATTTCAGTCCTTTGGATACTCACATCAAGAAGATCTTGGAAATACTTATGTTTTTCCCATGGCAAAAAGCCTTGATAATTTCCAATGTAATACTGTAATTTTCTTCTTGGACCTTCTGCAATATCTGCCTCAGCAAGTGGTGGATTTACATCTGTTTCTTTCTTCTTTCGTTGTTCAATTTTCCTTTCCTGTATTTCCTTCTGCATAAGGATATTCAAGGCTTTATCCTGAGATCCGTACTTTTTATCCACATTTCTGAAAAGAAGTGTGGGTTTTGGTTTTACTGTAGAGCTGTAGCTTAGAGAAAAATCGTTGGTTACCTTCATTTCCACCAAAATGCTGCTTGTTGGTTCAAATCCTGGTAGAGATATATTGTGCATTTTGTCTGTAGCTACTATTTTGTCTTCATTGTCATTTTGGAATGGTCTCTGCCAAAGCATGGTCTTTCCAACAATTTTCAGCCCTTTCTCCCTTTTTTTTGATTCCTCAAGATCATTTAGCCCCATCTTTTTTTCTGTAGGCATCAACTGGAGTGATCGAAGGAGAGCAGCCTTGGATAGATTATAACCCTTCTGAGTGATATCGCCAACTATCAGCTGCAATTTCAAATTCTGCAGAGCTATCTTTACATCTTCAGGAAGCGCAGACATATTAACTGCCTGAATTACCATTTCTTCATCTAAATTATTGAATGTACCATTGAGATGTTTATTAACTCTTGGGAAACGTCTTTCTTCAGGAATATCCTCAAATATCATTTCCGCTTCTGGCACTGAAGTTGCAGCTTTCAAATCTCCTGCAGGCTGCTGAGTGGCAGTCGTATTCAATTTGGATTCCTCCCTGGTATCCACTTCTAAGGTTATTTGCATCTTGAATTCTGCCTCATCTTTACTTTGAAATGTAAGATTAAAATGAATCACAGTTGCATTCATTCCACTGTGCATTAGCAAGTGGATTGTCTTCCATTTGTTAGCAATAGAAGCATGGCGGATGATTGGGTTGTCACTGTAAGCACCTTCTAGTCCTTTCTTGGCTATTTCAGCAAAGTTGAAATAAGGTAGAGATTCACCTTTCGGGATGACATAATGAGTCTGATTCTTTTGAAGAGTTACTCTGTACAGCTCACCAAAGTGATCTGGAAAAAGAGAGTACTGTTATTTATATA
This sequence comes from Tropidonophis doriae, assembly GCA_026931265.2. Classification (NCBI taxonomy): domain Eukaryota; kingdom Metazoa; phylum Chordata; class Lepidosauria; order Squamata; family Natricidae; genus Tropidonophis; species Tropidonophis doriae. The sequence goes on from JAPKID020001767.1 coordinate 11,752, forward strand.
GTGCTGTTGTTCTCATCCTATCTTTGTTCCAGGTCCTCTGTTACCTTCTTGAGCCTTGGTGGCACAGTGGTTAGAATGCAAGCTACTTCTGCTGACTGCTGGCTGCCCGCAATTTGGCAGTTCAAATCCCACCAGGCTCAAAGTTGACTCAGCCTTCCATCCTTCTGAGGTGGGAAAAATGAGGAGCCAGATTGTTGGGGGCCATAGGCTGACTCTGTAAACCGCTTAGAGTGGATTATAAAGCACTGTAAAGTGGCATATAAATCTAAGGGCTATTGCTATTAACAATTTAATGGAATAGATTCGGCAAAGAAAATATGTGACCGGAAACTCGGCACTTATTGAATTGGAAATGGGTATCCATAATTCCAATCCAATACTACACCATATAACTTGTTTTGATCTGCTAATTTCCCATTATCTTCTCTTTCTAAGACAAATAGCATTTTCCAGTTTTTGATGTTTAATCAAAGTGGGCAATTATATTTCCACAGGATATATACAGGAAATGAGCTCTGGATACCCTAGCCCAGTGATTCTCAACCTGTGGCCCACAGACACCTGGGAGGCTGCAATGTCATCACAGGGGGTCTGCAAAGGTTTGAAGAAATGCTATGATTTAAATCTTGAGTTAAGTTTTGGTCACAAAAGGTATTTTAAGGGGATCTGCGGTGAAGAAAAAGTTGGGAACTACTGCTCTAACAGTCACATAGAATGGTTGAGAGTCACATAGACTGTAAAATTTCAAAAAAGAAAGAAATACAGGCATGTTCCCCAAAGAATTCACTTTAAAATACTTGTTACCTATTGAGACTGGATCAATAGGCTCCACCAAGGTCTTCCATTCCGGCGGGAAAATACTCAAAGCCGATTGGCTGAGCCGTCTGACAGCTCCCTACAAAAAGGCTAGCTGTCAAATAGGCCGGTGCTGGATTTGTATATAATTGTCTAATAAAGAGCTATTATTTGTCACTGAAGCCTGAGTCCTGTCTCATCCATTTACCCAATCTAAAAATACTGACACACTTAAAATATGGTGAAATAAAGTAGGGAAAAGAATATATTATTTTGCATCCAATTAAAAGAATACAGAAAGGCTTCCTTATCCTATTATGCTACCTATTAGTAAAGGCCTATTTTACTTCACTACTATACAGCATATCCATATGAGAACAAAAGGGTAAAAACAGCATAAAAAAGAATAAAGATTTTCCAAATCAAAAAGTGAAGCATTTGATTCCCTGTCCTTCGCACCCAAGGCCTTGTTACTAAATACGTATTGACCTACCTTGCCCACAGTCACCAGCATCAAATCCACACGAGGGAACGTTGCATGCCTGGTCACAGAATTTGTCAGCCAGCCATGAATTTGCACAGCCTTGGTTGCAATAAGAAACTCCACTTATTCCTGCACCAAACTGCCAGGAGGGGACATTTCCTATACCTCCAACAGCTCCAGCAACAGCACCATAACGGCTACCCACACTGTTACCTAAAAAAAAAGAAAAGAAAAATGCAGTGCCACATATTGCCAAGGTGGAAAATCTTACGTAAAACAAATAAGGGTTAATTAAAAAATCTAGTTGCAGTTTAATTCTTAAATTATGAGGTGGTTTTATATATTTAAAAGTAAAATGTTTTACAGATAGCCCTTGACTCATTTATTTATTATTTATTTATTTATTTATTTATTTATATATTTATTTATATATTTATTTATATATTTATTTATATATTTGTATTTATTTATGCATTGGAAATTTTATATTTCCACCTATTCAAACATCAAAGCGGCTTACAGGACTATAAGAACATCACACACACATATAAAAATAAAATAAAATAATCAATTAGAAAAATAATAAGAAGCCTCATATCACACCAGCCATCCAATGGGCTCCATCCTACTCTGCGTTCCCCAGGGCCGCTGGCAGAACCTTATGAACATAATTGAGCCCAATTGAGCCCAAAATTATTGAGCCCAAAATTACAGTTGTAACTCATTTTGGTTGCAAGCAGTGTCAAAGATATAATTGTTTGTACAACCATTGTTAAGCTAATGTCACCATTTTTAAGTTGGTGCAGGGGTCATTATATGAATTATTCTTCCCCAATAGGGGTGGGTTTTTTTGGTCAGATATCAGAAGTAAATGCTGGAAACCAGCAAAAAAGTCACAATTATGTGACCGGAGGACGCAGCAAACAGCCATAAAGGTGAACTGGTTGCCAAATGCTCAAAATGCAATCACTTGGCCTCCCTCTCTGCCTCCAACACGGAGCCCTCATCAGAGCCTTCCCCAGACTCCAGGACTGGCCCATGTTCCTCCCGAACATCCTCACTATCCAAATCTGCTGCCAGCTCTGCTCCACAATACAAACATAACCATTTCCATCCAAATGGTGGGAAAGTTAAAATCAAAACAAAGACTGAAGCAATCAAAACAAAAACAAGAAGCAATGGGTGGAAACTGATCAAGGAGAGAAGCAACTTAGAACTGAGGAGAAATTTCCTGACAGTTAGAA
>JAPKID020001768.1:0-14270 GCA_026931265.2 Tropidonophis doriae
AGCCGAAAGGCAGGAAAGGAAACAGTATGTTTCCTCCCACTAGGGGGCCTCGTAACAGGTGGTTGTGAAACATTAGCGCTATATATATATGTGTGTGTGTGTTAGTATTATGAGCTGATCAATATATATATATATTGAAGATATATATATATCTAGTCCATTCTCCGTTTCGTGTGCATTGAGAAGTTGCTTGTGGCGTCCTGAGTTTGAATCCTGCTGCCGCCCAATCCTGATTGTATATTAAACGGTGTGCGTAACAACTACGGGATTAACCTGGATTGTGTGGTTTGTGGTTTTGTGTTGTCTTTGGATATGAATTTCTGCTTTTTTAACAAAAGTCCTCAACTGAACGGCCACAATGGACCCCCTTTCTCCCCCAACATTTTTCTCTCTAAGGAAGGAAAGTGAGTTCGGCCCCCTTATTTCAAGATTACCTGCCACCGGCATTAAGTGAATTGCCTCAGCGGTAAAAATTAAGTGAATGAGGCAGAATTGTAAGGTCGCAAAAGGGGATCACATGATGGTCGTAAAAGCAAGTCAGGTGCCAAGCCTCTGCGTTTCATTCACATGACCCTGGGGAATGCTGCAACTGTCGTGAGAAACTGCCCAAAGCCCTACTTTTCAATGCTATAACTTCAGACAGTCACTAAATGAGGACTGCTCATACCATTCTAGACAAATGGGTTCTCAGAAAAAAATATATTCTAGGAGAATCTATGTGGAATTCTAAGGAAGGGATCAAATATTTTGTTTTCGTCTAAACTTTTCTGACAAATTTCTTCATTGCCGTGCGACAATAAACTATAATTTGCCAATTCAAACATTCGTGGACTTTAACTCCCAGGATTCCTCAGTCCGGCATGCTGCCTGGGGCATTCTGGGAGTTGAAGTCCACCACTCAAAAAGGACAAGATTTGGAGACCCCAGATTTTAGAAGACCAACATCTTATCGCAAAATAAACCACCTTAATTTTAGCCAAGAAAACCCCCAACTTGGTTAGTTTTATAAGGTCCAAAGAATCGTGGGAATCGAACCGGTGAACAATTTTCGAAGCTGGTTCCTGTGGTTTCCGGCTGTAAATGGCGGAAGGCATTCCTGGCGCTCAACAATGGAAGGAACGCTTGGTGCTCTGTGAGCTTGGTTGTTTTCTAAAGACGTTTCATAACCTAATGAGGTATCAGTTCCAGAAGGGAAGGGTTGGAGGAGAAGGAGGGCTGTGGGGGGTCTGAGCAGACATTTCATGACCACACTAGGTAATACCATTAGTGCTAAAAAGGATTGGGATATATGGAGAAGAAGAGGAGGAGGGTTATTCTCTTGAGCACTGGGAGGCTTTCTTACAGACGTGTTTCAATGATCCAACGTCCCTTGAATCCATCACCCTAAACTCCGTCCATAAATGGGCCATCAAGTTGAGGTCAGTTCTTGGTGACCACCACACGGATAGATCTTTTTCTCCAGGAACTTCAGGCCCGATGAGGTCTTTCAAGTCTTCTACCCGATGGAGACCTTGCTACTCCTGAGTTTGTCCTTTAGGCTGTTGATGGGCCTCCTCTTCTACTTTACCACCACATTGAACCTTCTCCAGATGGTTGGCTCTTCAAGTCATGTATCTGAAGAAGGATAACTTTGACCCTGTCCCTTTGTGACTCAAGCAATAATTCTTGGTGGACTTCTTTGGTGGCCTCTTGGTTCAGTTTCTTAGTGGTCCAGAATCAGGTGCCTTCTACAACAGGACAGCAGACTTGGAAGGGACCTTCAAGGTCTTCTAGTCTGACCCTCTGCTTGAGCAAGAGACCCTTATAGAATCAATGAATAACAGAATTGGAAGAGATACAATACAATAGCCGAGTTGGAAGGGACCTTGGAGGTCATCTAGTCCAACCCCCTGCCTAGGCAGGAAACCCTATACCGTTTGAGACAAATGGCTATCCAACATATCTCACGCTGGCCCAACGTCCTTAGCTGCAAAGTTTTTAATTGGGAATTTTAAACGAGAGTTTTAGCGCAGGGGTGAATTATTTAATATATTTTTAATGTGTTGTATTTATTGTATTTTGTTTTAAATTTCCCTGTGCGACGCCCCGAGTCCCTTTATGGAGATGGGAGCGGGTTAGAAGTTTAAATAAATAAATAATAAATAAATAAAAATCTTTTGCATCAGGCATGCTACATTTATTGCTTTGGGAAACTGGGAGGGGGGGTTGTATGGAGTGGGATAGATATAATCAAAATAGCATTCCTTTCTCTGTGAGCCAAGGACATCTTGCTGTGCACCTGGAATGTGTGACTAGGCATCTCCAGTTGGAATGGTTTTTGATTGGACCATATGATGGGCATGTGAGTGCTGGACAGGGACTTGAACTTTGATTTGGGTGGGGATGTGCCAATATGACATCTCTAATAAAATGGAACTTTGAGGAAACTCAAGCCTCGGAGTCTTCTTTTGTTGGAGGTGTTACTTGAACCCTGATATTGTGTAGTTAGAGAGGATTTTAATATAACTAGAAATGGTTTTCAGTATGAGACTCACTTTCTAAATTGTGGTCCCTTGTCCAAAATGTCTATACACATTAGTGCATAATGTTGTTCTTCTTATGCTATTTTGAATGTTTTCTTGCTCCAATTTAGTAAGGAGGAGGAGGAAGAGGAAGAGGGAAAGAAAGGAGGGAAAGAGAGAAGTGGGCAGGACAACCCTTATTACTGCTTCATCCAAAATAAAGGTAACTCTTTTTATCAAATTAAGCAATTTCACTTTCCAAAAAGATCAAAATCCTCCTTTAAAAAAAAATCAATTGTCTTGCAAAAGAGTAGTGGAGTTTTAACCGTTCATTCAAATTTGAAGATAATTGGCAGATGTCTACTGTACAAAGTTAACGTATTAGAAATGTAAGAAAGGCGTTGCTGGAATTATAATCCTTCACTGAGCAGTATATACAATATAACTATTTTTGCTTTTGCCAGTATTCTCAAATATGTATGAGTCTCTGCATGTCTATATGTTGAAGACACATGTTTTCTCTATCACATCTTCATAAGCTATTTTCTCCATGCTATTATGTTAATAATAAAAATGCAATTCTGAAATACAACTTATTTATGGATGGGTGAATCCATAAATAAGACCTCTCCTTCCCCATAATACGTCCATAAATATATGGTATTAGGAAGCCCATTTTCCCATAGGAATTGATGATCTAATTGCTACCTTCCAGACACAGTGAATGTTAATTATAGCATAATTATAGCAAAATAAAAAGAATGTAAAGAAATAACTGGTTATCCAAAGTAAAATACAGCCTTATCAGATAAGCATATTTTCAAATGTGTAGGCCTTTTAAGTAAAGGAAGTCAGATGACTTAAAACCTTCAGGACACTAATCTGAAATAACAGAGAATGCATACACTTCTGGGTTGAACTGTTGGATTAAACTATGATGTTATTTAACCTGGTAATGAAATGTCTGCAAAACAACCATGCTCAGCGAAGACTAATTTCTTATATTACTTCTTATAAAACCAAAGTGGACCTATGTTAAAACCATCTAATCTGACAAGAAAAAGTCTGCAAATATCAATTCCATGGTGTTTTCTTTCCTGTTTAGCATGAATCAACCAATAATTAACTCAGAAATACCAGGATCTTGGTATAATAATTGCATATATCTGTCCTTATCTCAAATATATCTGAAATACAACTGAATTAAAAGTTACCATATTTTTGGAGTATAAAATGCACTCCCCCACTAAAAGAGAGTAAAAATTTGAGTGCATCTTATACACCGAATGTAGCCCCAGCCACCCACTGCCCCCCACCCTTTGGGCTCCCAGCAATTTGCCTTCTTGCAGCAAACAGTGAACAGTCTGTTTCAGCTTCAGCTTCAGCACAGCTTTATTAGCACAAGCAGCTGATTGTCAGTTGGATTGGCCGCATCAGCTGTTTCAGGTTGCAGGGATTGCAATTGCCTATTGCTGCCACCATACCCCCATTTTTTGTCTCTGCATCCCACTCTTAGACTCTGCACACCCCATTTTCAGCCTCTGTGTACCCCATTTTACACCCATTCTGATCCCCACTACCCAGAACAGGCAGAAAATGGGGTGAATAGAGACTGAAAATGGGGCATGCGGAAGCTGAAAACGGGATGCAGAGGCCAAAAATGAGGCATCCGGAAGTAGCAATAGGGTATAGCAATCCCTGCAGTCTGAAACAGCTGATCGTGGGGAGTTTTTTTTCTTGTTTTCCTCCCCAAAAGCTCAGTGGGTTTTATACTTCAAAGCATTTTATACTACGAAAAAAACAGTAGTTTCTTCCTAAATTATTAGATTCTTTTGTCAGTGGAAAAAGGGCACCTCCAGCAAACAGTTCATAGTTATATTAGCTCAGAAGAAACATGTCATGCTCATGAGGAAAAGGAATCATATTCGGACCTATTGCATCAATCATCTGTGGCCCAGCCATAAGATAAAACTGTAAAAATAGCCATGTTGGATCAGGTCAAGACCCAGTTTAATGTAGCACATTTTTTTCTCATAGTGCCTCTGACATTCCCATAAGCAAGAGTTCAAAACATATCTTCTCTCACTATTGTTGCCTGCAATTGTATTGTAGGCATGCTGACCCAAAGTTAGACTGCAATCTTGCACTCTATAGTATCATCCACCTGTCCAGAGGGTTCTTTGCCCTCCCACAACTTCCACCAGGCTGCCTGTGCCTCCATCAATGCACTAAGACTTCTGCCAGCCCTCCTGTAGCATCTGCTGATTTTCACATGAAACTTCTGCCAGCCCTCCCACAGCTCCTGCCAACCCACCACACTCCCAGGCTCCTGTCTGCAGCATTCACTTATCCCCCTCCCATGCTCCTTATCTGGGGCACCTACTTTTCTTGCTCAATAGAGTTAATTCTGGGGTTACAGTGGTAACCAGGACAGCTGGAATTTCTGTTGCTAAGCGATGCAGTTACATGTCATCATATTTTATCATCACATCATTTAGCAATTGCAATTGTAATCAAAGGGCCACTTATACAGGAACAATATTTGTCATTGGCTTGACTATTTACCTACTTTAAATAAGTCATTCTTGAGGATCTTCACCATTTCTTTACTACCTGAATAGCTTACTATCAATCACTAAATGATCTAGCTCACTGCTTATTCCTTGGGCCAGATCTTTAAACTTTAAATGAACCAGCCCTAACATTTCTCTCCACTGAGAAAATTGCTCATTTATTCCAAGCCCTCCTTTTCTCTCTATTTTTTAAAATCAGGTGATGTCTGTGAAAAGACAGATTCCTTTATCTGCTCAGTTTATTCAAGATGATGAACATTGAAAAGAGCTTTTGAAACTCTAAGTATGCATATGTCAACGGAGGCACCTCCGTCCACATACTTACCAATACTCTGAAAAATATCTAGAAAGTTAGAAAGGGAGTATTATCTTGTGGAATTCATAGTAATTTTCCTTCAGGTAGTCTTAATGCTTTTATGTTACTACGTGCAAGGGTATATAAAAGCCACAGAGGCACAGTGGTTAGAGTGCAGTACTGCAGGCTACGTCTGCTGACTGCCAACTGCCTGCAATTTGGCAGTTCGAATCTCACCAGGCTCAAGGTTGACTCAACTTTCCATCCTTCCAAGGTGGGTAAAATGAGGACCCAGATTGTTGGGGGCAATATGCTGACTCTGTAAATCACTTAGAGAGGGCTGTCAAAGCAATGTGAAGGGGTATAGAAATCTAAGTGCTACTGTTACTGCTATAATGGCCACATTGACTGATAGTTCCACCTCTTGCTGATGCAAAAGTTTGCATTTTTAGAAAGAGGGGAAGACGCAAAGCTTTGGCTCCCTAAGCCAAAGTTTATTCAACCTTGGCCTAAAGCCAATCCTGTCTATACCGCTGATTACCATTTCTTCCAACTTGTTTGAATACATACTAGGCTGGCTGGCTGATCATTCCCCAGATCTCCGACTCCCTTTTTAAAAATGTGTGGGCCATTTGTTGCCTTCCAGTCTTTTCTCACAGAGTCTGATAGAGTGACAGATGACATAGTTTTGGTCACAGGTCAACAATTTGACAGTAAAGTTCTTTAAGAACTTGATGCTGTCATGAAACACCATGTTATTGCTATAGAGGTTCTTTTTTTTTTTTTACTGTTTCTGTGACATTCAATACTTTGAAAAGTAGCTGTAGGAAAATGTTTTAAAATATATAAAAGTTACCTCAATTTATCTTTGTGTAACTGATGGAGGTTTGCTTTGTTTTTTACATTTAAAAAGGAAAAGGAAAAAAATCCAGAAGTCTCTGTTGGTGTCTGAACTTCATTTTCATCTTGCTGGGCGATTGCCAGAAAGTCTTGCAGTTACCTTGAGCCTGAAAGGTAAAACAGTTTAAAAGATTGCTGAGTATTTTCTTCCCCCATCCCACATAGTTTTTTAAAAATCTTTCTAGCAAATCTATAAACTACATTTTCAAGTTGCACAGTGCCACAGAAATCCAGATGATAAGAAGTTGGTGAGTGTGCATTTTTTTTCACATTCGTACATGGAACATTTGCTGTAGATTTTTGGTATAGTTATCATCAATAGTAAGAACCGAACATAAAGCTTCAGTTACAATGCTACTCTTTTACAAGGGCACTTGTACAATGGTCTTTAAATAGTTTCCTTCACAGTATATTATATAGACAAAGACATTTCTCTGGAGAAAGGAGAAATTCTCCAACTTCTCAAAAGATTGTCCACGACTTAAAAGTGAGAACACCATTATCAGTGAAAGGTCCCACAGGTAGATTTCCTTGTGATGTTTTCCTATGAGGATTTCAGTAGGGAGGCTGAAATTTGCCTGAGAGATGATTGTAGAATCAAGTTAATATTTGTTGTTGTTAGTTGCAACGTCATGTCCAACACATCACAACTCCATGGACAATGTTCCTCCAGGCCTTCCTGTCCTCTACCATCACCTGGAGTCCATTTAAGCTCATGCTTATTGCTTCAGTGACTCCATCCAGCCACTTCATTCTCTGTTGTCCCTTTCTTCTTTTGCCCTCAGTCTTTCTCAGCATTAGGCTCTTCTCCAGTGAGTCCTTCCTTCTCATTAGGTGGCCAAACTATTTGAGTTTCATCTTCAGGATCTGGCCTTCTAAAGAGCAGGCAGGGTTGATCTCCTCTAGGACTGGCAAGTTTGATCGTCTTGCAGTCCAAGGAGTCTTCTCCAGCGCCATAGTTCAAAAGTTGAATTCTTTGGTGTTCAGCCTTTCTTGGTCCAGCTTTCACAGCCACACATTGCAACTGGGAAAACCATAGCCTTGACTATACACACTTTTGTTGTCAAGGTGATGTCTCTGCTTTTTAGTATGCTGTCTAGATTTGCCATAGCTTTCCGCCTCAGGAGCAAGCATCTTTTAATTTCTTGGTTGCAGCCCTCATCTGCTGTGATCTTGGAGCCCAGGAAAATGACCTCCATTTCTTTCCCGTCTATTTGTCAGGAATTGAGAGGGCCATATCCTATGATCTTAGTTTTCTTAATGTTGAGTTTTAAGCCAACTTTTGCACTCTCCTTCTTCACCCGCATCAAGAGGCTCTTTAGTTCCTCTTCACTTTCTGCCATTAGCATGGTATCATTTGCATATCTGAGGTTGTTGATATTTCTCCTGGCAATCTTAATTTCATTTGTGATTCATCTAGTCCCGCCTTTCTCATGATGTGCTCTGCATATAAGTTAAATAGGCAGGGTGACAGTAAGCAACCTTGCCTAAACTCCTTTAAAGTTAATATATTCTCACACTTATGCTTTTTCCAAAATTTCAAAGGGAAGATATATTGCAAATCCTGTTGGTTAAATTTTTTTAGCTCTCAGGATCCTAGAACAGAGCCTTTTCTGTTGTTGCTCCTGCCCTTTGTAATTACACCCCCCCCCCCAAGGTGAAACAAACCCCACTCTTCTGGCCTTCAGAAAGAATGTCAAGACCTGGCTCTGCCCCTCTGGCATGGGGCGGGGGGAGGGAGGCTGCAAAGTATGTTACAACTGTGGGGATAGTTAGTAAAGTGATACATCCCATGTAAAACAAGGATCTTCTCTCCACCTTTTTAGCTTTTTAGTTTTTTTAACTTTTAATACTGTGTCCCTCTCTTTTAATTCTGTTTTTAACTTAGTTCTTATTTATGCTTTTCTATTTTGTTTTTTAATATGTTTTTTATTGTATAAACTGTTCAAAGTCACTTAGATAGAAATATGATACATTCAGTGGTGGGATTCAGCCAGTTCATATTGGTTCAGGCAAACTGGTTGTTAAATTACCCCCCCTCCCCCGATCAAAGTGGCTTCTGGGCAATGCACTGCACTGGACAAAATGGGCAATGGAGCGACTGGCATGAGTGAAGGAGAAAGCTGCTTTCCTTCTTTCTTCTCCCTGCTCCTTCTCCTTCCCTCGTGCTGGCCACTCCATTTCCCATTTCTCCATTGCAGCGCAGTGCCCAGGATCCACTTTGATAGCTGGGGCGGAAGGGGGGGTATTTTAACAACTGGTTCACCCAGGGTCAGGTTGGGTATTGTGGGAGGCTCATCCCACATCCCTTGTGGAGATGGAGGACAGGGATGGGCCACATCTCCCACAACAGCCAACCTGACCCTAGGTGAATTGCTTGTTAAATAATTTGAATTCCACCACTGGATACATACATACTGACACACATACATACCAATGGTGGGTTTGAACCGGGCCGAACCGGTAGTGGTATAGCAGCCTGGATCGCTGGGACTGACAGTGACCCAGGCCTGCCACACCCCCAAACCAGTTTCCTCGTTGTTGCCATCACCACTGCCATCTTGTTTTTTAGATCTGCACATGCACAGAACAATTTTAATTGAACTGCGCACCCACATGCAGCATGCATCCAGCATGCTTGAGCAAACCGGCAATAAAGCCAGAACCCACCCACATACAGACATACAGACATACAATCGTGAAGAAATTCTAGAGAAACATAAAACTGTTTCTATTTAAGAAACAACAAAACTAACACTACAAATAAAAAACAAATTTAATTAGAAGATGATCCTCTAAAGTGCCAAGAAAATGGTTTGGGGAGAAATTAGTAATCGCTTTACCAATTTTGTGTTTCTTCTTATGCTATAATGTTTAAAAATTAATTTTAAAATTGTGGATTTTCAGCTGTTTTATAACCATCCTGTATATTTAACATATATTTTCTCCAAATGAACTGGAATTTAAACCACAAAGGGGAAAAAAGCAATTTCTTTACACATTGGACTGCCATAACCTTTATTTTATTATATCAGCAATGCAAACTTTTAGTAACTTTCAGATACAGAAAAGTGCTGCTATATTAAATCAAAGATTTATTAGTTTAGCTTCATATCTTTTACCCAGATTAGATATCCATGAAAAACATCACACTTTGGGAAATAGCATTCTCTCCTTTCAAAGCTTGGTTTATTGATTGTTATCTTGTCTTCTCTTGAGACAAAGATCTTCCTTTTCAGAGGCATATTTTTACTGATCCCGAAGATAACATTTTAGACATGTTGTTCAGCAGCTATCGATAATAGCCTTGAGCTTCTCAAATGCTTGTTAAAGCCATCTAATGAATTTGTCATCACTTCTTGCATTAGAAATGCTTCCTTTCGCCTAACTAGAATATCTGATCATTCAGCTGCATGAATTGATGGTGCAGTCTATATAATAACATGGTGATAGGACTCTCTGTTCTGCAACATTTCATTATATAAGAATTGTTCTATAGCCATTCTCACTGGTCATGGCTTTTCTATGCCTTTTCCAAGTTGGTAATGGACTTTTTGAAGTCCATTAACTGGAATTGTACACAGCTTTCCAAGTGTGTTTTACACTGTTTATTTGGTTGAAAGGTACACTGGTATTTTTAAAACATCTTTTCTAATTACCAGCATATTAATTGGAATTTGTATTTATATCTAGCTGCCGTAGAGTTGCTGTCAGCACAGACACTGCTGCAGTATAGAACATCACTTTACATTTATCTCCAATGAACCACATTCACATTTTTTGTTGTTTACAGTGCTTATCAACCATCCCAATCATAAGACTCTGAGGATTTTTATACATATTTACTAATTTTATAATAATTTTTTGCATCTAATTATGATATTTTTTAAATGTTCCAAATAATTTGATGCCGCCCATGATTATGGCCATGCAAGGATTTGTCACTGAAATATATGTGAACGACAACAAAAAATCAAAACAAATGTTTCAGACACACCACTTTTTACTCATATTCATTTGACAAAACTTTTTACTTTTATGTTTTGTATCCAATACACTAACTAGTTACTTATCCAAAAGAAAAAAAAACACCTTATAATCTATTATAATCTCTTATAATTTGTTTAGTTAATTCAGACTAAGGGATTTTGTTAAATTATATTCATATTTAATATAAAGTAGAGTAGTCATGACTTAATTCCAGTTAATTCAGTTAACTGAAATTTCAGTTCAAGTGGTATTGATCAGATTACACTATGCAGTGCACAAGCTTTTCAATCTCTCTAGAATATTATTTTTAGACTTTTCATTGATACAAATCATGATGATTTAGTACTTATGCATTTGATTTTTCCACCATTTATTCCTGTTGTTCAGAATATGAGTCAACATTAATGTCCAATTTTTCCACTGCAAACATGCACTTCAATCACTATGTCAGGGTTCCAAGTAATAGACCCATAGCAAGCAAAACTCCAAAGCAGTCGGATTCCTCAAATAATAGCTTTATTGAATATATCATATTGACATGGATCTGGTGAAAACTAACTCTGTGGTTTTCACCTAATTTGTATTTTGTATTTGTATTTGTATTTATTAAATTTATATATCGCACCTTCTCCCTACTGGGACTCAGGGCGGTGTACAGGCAGGTAAAAACAATAATATAAAACATAAAATACATTAAAAATACATTAAATAGTTGGCCTGTCATAAAACCCCTATTAAAACCCCTACTAAAACAAATTAAAAACTACTTACTTTTAATTAAAAGTAAGATTTCCCTCAACCCCAATCAGTCACATAGTCCAATCAAAGTGCTGTCTGGTTGCCTGGTGACATCACTCCTCCTTCCTCTGGCCAGGTGTGGAAAAGTCCTTGGTTCCCAAGAGAAAGTATTTTATTTTGGCCACAAAACCCCAGCTATCTTTAATCCTGCCTCCCTCCCTCCCTATCCCTCAGCTCCAGTATGGCAACACTGAAGCTCCAAGATGACTTCAGTAGGTCAGCTTCAAGGCTGACACACTGATTATTTCAACAGTTAGGATTAGGCTAGAAATAGCAAGCCATTTTACAAATGTCATCAGTGTCTAAACTAAAAACAGTGAAGATTATGTCCAATATAAATTAACGGCAAAGAATCCATACCTAGGCTTCCCCTAGTCTGACAAGTTGTTTTTTCAGTAAAGATTGAGGAGAATGATTACCACATGGAGGCAGGTATCAGATTTACCCATCTCAGATATTTCAGCTCATGTTGAAGAATTCAGTAGAGAATCAAGAGACAAATCCTTTCATGATGTCTCAGTTATTAACAAGTAAGATTAGTTGCGGAGTCTGCAGTTCTACAGAAGTTGCAAAGCCACATTTTCAAATAGATTGTTGCCAAGTGAAGTGGGAGATAGATATTCAGCCATTTTTGTAGTCTGATATTTTCCCTACCTTGTATGCAATGTTCATACAAACATTCTAGAAAAGTTCAGTTTCCCCAAAGGTTGCCAAAAAAATCCAGTATTTATAATAAATAAATCCAGAATCCACGTCATAAGAAATATCCAAAACAGAACCCTAACTTTATCCATTGAATCTCCAGTTTTGATGGAAGCCATACAATTTTTCTTTTAAAGATGAGCTGTCATGAGACAATTTACTTATTTCACTTACCTTTATATAATTTCATTAGAAATTTTAGTTTTTTCATTATAAACTGTTCGCTCCTGTTTCATTTTCATTAGAGACCATATCAAGAACTTTATTTTATTTTCATTCATTACATTCTGAAGATACCTTATATCATCATATTATCTTGTTTATCTTTCCTTGGTATTAACAGAGAGTGGATATTGACTAATAAATTAGCAAACTAACTAGGAAAACTTCTAAATGACTTTTTAAAAGCTAGCCTTTTTGTAATCACAAAGTATCTTGTGAGACTATCTGGAATTTGAGCCTAATTGGTAGTCTATCACAGAGGTCAACAAACTTTTGTATAAAGGGTCAGAACCTTCTTCCACTTTTGCAAACACAGATGGAAGGTCTGTGAGCCAAGAAATATGGCAGCCATTGGACAGCATTGGCCCACTATTAACAAGGTCACTGATAGGTCACTGCTCAGGCTATCCTGCCACCACCCTTTGGCCCTATACGCTAGCCTAGGAGTTCAGCTGACACTTGGACCTGGCAATCTGCTGCACATTCACCTATCCATTGTTAGCTCGTGGGTCATAGAAAAAATGGCAATGGGCCAAATCTGACCTGAAGGCTGTAGTTTGCCTATCGTGATCAATAATACTAATAGTTCCCTCTAGCTGATCCCTGTCAATCTGAAAGAAAAAGAGCTAATTCCATAATTGATATCCTGTTGACTTCCTGTGCTTAATATAATTAACTCCCCCAAAAGATCAAGGAAAAGATTTTCTTTTAGGTGGATTTTTTTATTTAGTTAACAAAGTGTAATTTGATAAAATTGTTTATTCCCATAAAATGCAACAATAGAAGCCTCTTTACAACATTTAAGGCTTGAAAAACAGAAACATATACAGAATATAAGAAAGACTGGACAACATAGTTGTTAGCATGCAGCCTTCACCATAGGAGGCCAGGATTCAAATCCCAGCATGTACATATCTTATCATTAAGGGTCCCAGATCATAGCAATTCCCAGGAACTAGTCACCTTCAACATCCAATAGCCAATGTCCAATATCAGGTCAAGAACAAGAAAGACAGCACCTCGTCCAAACATGTTCCACATCTATTGGCTAAAGAACTAAAGCACTGCATTAACACCTAGTAGCACAGATAAACCAAATGCTA
This sequence comes from Tropidonophis doriae, assembly GCA_026931265.2. Lineage (NCBI taxonomy): Eukaryota > Metazoa > Chordata > Lepidosauria > Squamata > Natricidae > Tropidonophis > Tropidonophis doriae. Next base: position 13,085 of record JAPKID020001768.1, read on the forward strand.
GCAGCAGGTGTGACACAGTCTGGCGAACACAAGGAAGGACAGTGTTGATTATGAAAACACACACACACACACACACAAACAAACAGCACTACCCAACTATTAGCCAATAACCTGTCTCTCCATAACATGGAAAGTCCTCTCAGCATCATAGTCACCAAGATATAGGACCATATAGGCCAGTACATGAGCACAGCTCAAACTGCAGTTGCTCTGAACAGTCACCCTAGAGTCATGGTCTACAGAGACTACTCTGAGCACAACTTGGACTGAGGAAAGCCTATGATTCAATGCCACATAGAGCTCTGTGAATGCTTGGCACTATTCAAAGTCAACAGAACACTAAGGACCGTCCTCAAGAAAACAATAGGACTTTGGAAGACAAGACTGGAAGTGAATTCAAGACACAAATGACTACCAAGTACATCACATACCAAGGTGATGCACTCTACTTACTGCTGTTCTGCATAGTCTGGAAACCCCATGATCAGGTACTTTCAGTGATTGGATATGGATACTCATTTTAAGAGTGGAACTACCATCAGCCACTTCATCTACATGGATGATATCAAGCTATACACTAATAGTAAAAAAAGACATTGACTCACTGATCAACTTGACAAGGATCTATAGTGAGGACATTTCACTTGGAATGGAGAAGTGTGGCTAGATGATAGTTAATGGAAGGAAAGCAATTAAAGTGGAAGGGGTAGCACTACCAATGGACCACAAAGCAGACACACAAACCAGCTACAAGTACCATGATATCCCACAGTCACATGGAAACAATAAAAAGGAGACAAGGAAGACCACAATATCCAAGTCAACAAAAGATAAGACAGTTCTGTAGACCAACTTAATGGTGAGAACAAGATCCATGCCATCATATATGCCCTGCCAGTTTTCAGATACTTGGATAGTATAGCCAAAAGGAGTCATGGAAGTTATCAAAAAAACAAGAAGCTCTTTACAATCTACAGAGATTTCCACCTCACATTCAAAACCCAGAGTTTATACACCAGTCACCAATGAATGTCAAAGCCAGTATTAGATTAGATTAGATTTAGATTTATTTGATTTATAAAACCGCACCCTTTCCCCTAAGAGACCCTGGGCGGTGCACAGGACGTTAAAAACATATTATCAATACAACAATACAATAAATTAAAATCAAATTAAATAATTACCC
>JAPKID020001769.1:0-14269 GCA_026931265.2 Tropidonophis doriae
TCGGGCCACTGGCTTCCCGTGATGTCATCAGCTTCACAGGACTCTGTTAATGGGAATATATTGTTACAATTCCTGTTAATATAATTTTATTGGTTTTGAAATATACATAGGAAAAGGGGTATATGGTAGGGATGACATTTAAGTAACTTCCATGTCGGTGATGGTGGTCCTCTCAAAACTTCATAGAAGTACAATTTTTTAGAAAGAACAAAGGATAAGCATATACATACTTTACATTGTATAGTTTGTACATTCAATCATGTTTTTCTTGGCCATTCCTTATATTAACAGGTTCTGATGCTAAGGAGTTAGACATTCTACTCCCCCTCCCCACCTGAAAAGAACTCTGTTCCAACTGTCACTTGCCTCACATTCCATTACCTCAGTTGAAATTGGCAGACATTCCACTCCTTCACGCAGAAGCGGTCTGAGGCTCCTTACAGTACTAAAGCTCAGTATCTCATCAAAATGTCTACGCCTTCCATCAACGGAACTGCTTCGGATTCAAGGCGGCAGGAGCGATATTCCCTTATGTGTTTCAATCACTGACCACCATGGAGCCAAAGGATTGAACTGGAGTGAACCATGTTTCCCCTGCGTTGCCCAATCACATAGTTTCTTTGTGAAGCACGGGTATCCAGCTAGTTTATTCTATATCTTTTATTCTCGTTAAGGGTATCTTTTTCTCTGAAAATCTTCCTTTTAGAGAAGCTGATCTTGCAAATTTCATATCACTTCGAATCAATTTTAAAAAGTGTGTGCCTGTGTGTTTGTGTGTGTGTGTGTGTGTGTGTGTCTGTGTCTGTGTCTGTGTGTGTAGAATTTAAGATGGCCTCCATGACCATACAGTCAAAGTCTTGCTTGCTTTTTACACAAATCATGATAATGTAAAAAGGGGTGGGCGTTGGATCATGTAGCTACAACTGCCATTTTGAAATTGGTTTTTGGTTTTTGTTTCCCTTCCCCTTGGAAGCTCTTACTAAAAATCAATAAACTGAAGTTTTCCTGTTCCAAAAATGCAACCTTGGCCTTTATTTATTTATTTTTTTGCCTATTGATGGCTTTGCCTTTGCTGTAAGCTTTGTTGTAGCCATAGTTGTGTCTGGCATGCATGCACATGTTGCGCGCAGGTTGCAAAGTGGCATCCTATTAAATGCAACAGCTATGCAACCATCTGTAAATGACAGGCGTGTAGGTTCCCTGATGCACAGTGATGCAGAAGTTTAACACAGTGTTAGAATGAAATCAGCAACATTCTGAGCCACTGCTCAATTGCTTTGTCTATATTGTGGATATTTCCCAGGTTTTTTTTCTTTCTTCCTTTCTTTCTTTCTTTCTTTCTTTCTTTCTTTCTTTCTTTCTTTCTTTCTTTCTTTCTTTCTTTCTTTCTTTCTTTCTTCCATCCTTCCTTCCTTCCTTCCTTCCTTCCTTCCTTCCTTCCTTCTGTCTTTCTTTCTTTCTTTCTTTCTTTCTTTCTTTCTTTCTTTCTTTTATTTTATCAATGGATGGATTGATTATGTGGCATCAAATTGCTTTCAACTCCTAGCGCAGTGATGGCTAACCTTTTCTGGACCAAGTGCCCAAAGTGGGTGCATGCATTCACAAAAACATGTGCATGTGCCCTTGGGCATGCATCCCACCCCTATGCATGCATGGCCCCTGTGCATGTGCACCACGCATGTGCATGGCCCCCCTTCACACATGCCTCACACACGCACCCATGCATGCGTATGCGGCCCTAACCCATCCCCTAAGCACATGCATAGCAGAGACACGAAAACCAGCTGGCCAGCGGGAGCCATACACACTTGCGCGGCAGAACTGAACTGGGACAATGGCTTGTGTGCCACCAGAGAGGGTGCTGCGTGCCACCTCTGGCAGATGTGCCATAGGTTCACCATCACCATCTCGGTCCTAGGTATTAGATCGATAGATTTTCTCCATGATAATCCATCCCTGACTTGTTCTTTCAGATCTCCAGGACCAGCATTTATTAAAATACAGCAAGCACAGCCAAGTGCTGCTGCTTGCTGGCTCTTGTCCCCTTAGTTCATCAGATGCAGTATTATTCAAGGTTTTCCTTCTGGAATTAAGTCCATCTCATTGCTGATACTGTCTATGAGCCCCCAGTTCTGAGTTTAGTACTTTAAATGACAGTTGAAAGAGGTCACCTTGTAGCAGCCTTCCAAGGACATTCAGTATCCAGTGGGTTAAAACTATGCACTCATTTTTTTTATCCTTATTTTAATTTTAATGTGCTGATGGGGAAATTTGACAGATCATTCCAAACAACTTCAAAGGGAGATACAGAGAGGCCAACATGGAAACTATTCCTAAGGCCCAACACATAAAGCCAGAATAATTATCATCAGCCTTCGCTCCAGAAACATTAAAGTGGAAGCTCAACATCTGTGCCAAAATTCTAGATTTTGGTTGGCCTAAAGCCTGTTGACATCAGACCACATGGCATACCTAATCTCTCATCACCCATATAATTTATCAAACAGCCCAAGAGGATTTGTGGCTAAATTTGGAAATGAGTGTTTTGAAACAAGGAATCACAAATTGCTGTATTTTCTGACGTCCAGTACATGCAGGAGGCCTTGAGTTAAAGAACCTACAGAAGCTTCTGTGCTGGCCTGTTGTGGCTGACATTGAATTAAGCTCTACTTACCATTTGGAGTAGTGCTATACTGTGTATTAAACAATTTTCCTACTCCCCTTCTTACAAGCACTAGATAAACCAGTCCAGTGGTGGGATGCAATTTTTTCCCCCTACCATGTGGGCATGGCTTGGTGGGCATGGCTTGGTTGGAGTGGTGGTGGTGGGTGTCATTTGACCAAGTAGGCATGGCCAACTCAAAGTCACTCATGGCTAGGTGGGCCAGCACCATCCCAACACCATCCCAACACCAAGCCACGCCCACACAAACCACACCCACAGAACCCACAGGTGGTGGCTTTGGAGCCTCAGGGAATGGTGCATTCCATGGGCCCCAGCCCCCAACTCAAGGCGAAGGGCAAACAGGCAGAATGCTTCCTTACCTTTGGTGAGCTGAGTAGAGCTGGCGAGGCATAGAGGTGACTGGCGAGGTGCGTAGCTGGGCCATGTGGCAAAGCGAAGGCAACATATATAGGGCTGGGATGGGATGGGTGAGGCGAACATTGAGCGACGAGCATGGCAAGCAAGTGTTGAGCAAGTGTCGAGCAGTCAGGCAGGGCGAGTGGTCGTCGAGCGGGTGGGCAGGCTGGCGGGTGGGGCAAGCGAGTGGCGATCAGGTGGGGGACAGGGCCAGCCAATAGATTGCTACCGGTTTGATGACCCAGGCCAAATTTTCCCTAGCAGTTCACATAAACTAGTGCAAGCCAGCTGAATACCACCTCTGAACCAGTCTAGAAAGAAAGTAAGAATCTTACTATCATGCAAATATCTTCAGCTGGAGGGAGATGGACCTTATTTGGTGGTGTCTTCTGTTTGGGATGCTTCCCTGATGTGATGATGATTATATTATCCAGTCATTTGTATCTGACTTCTTGGTGATTCTATGGGTGATTCCATGTATTCCGATCTTGCACTATTTCTTTGAGTGGTTCTATGCTCTGGCTGGTGTCAGCTTTAAGGGCGTCCAGCCATTGTGTTCTTTGATGGCCTGGCTTCCCTTTACTGCTAACTCTTCTAAACGTAATGGCTTTCTCCAATGAATTCCCCTGCATGACATGGGCAAAATAAGTGAGATGCAGTTTTGTGGTTCTCCCAGATATAAATATATGGTATCATTTATTATCTTCCAGGAGTCCATTCAAAGTGAAACAAGATCAGAGACTGTTATAATAGGCTCTGTTCTATGCCCCAGCTATATCACATCTAATTTAGCCTCCAAACTCAACCTCAGAGTGAACTAGCTAAGCCAAGCAGTACAATTAAAATGAAAATCCTGCAATGTTTGGGATCTGACAAAGTTCACTCTGTGCCTGATGAAGCCAATCTTTTGTCTGACTGCATGATTCAGACAGATATTTAAGGACCAAATCTAAAACTGATCCTGGGCAAGAATGAGAGATATGGGACAATAGTCTAGAATGGGCTGCTTACATTCTGACTCATAATAGCACAGGGATCACTTGTCACTTGTCACTCACTTGTCACTCCGGTGGTGTTGAACTTACCTTTGATTCCCAGCAGGAATATTTTCCATTGCTTGTTCTGGTTTATGAGCAGATGTGAGCAGTTTATTACTGTAAGTCCGAAGAAAGTTTCTTTTAAATCATCGCTCACATCACAGCAATACTGAACCTTAATTGAAATTTGGACAAGAGTTTAATGGCACCATATAAGTAGTAAGAGATCATATGTTATGTGGTAGACTTGAGAGACTGCTGTGGTGGAATATTTAGATTCCCAACATTTATATATACATTTATGTATTTATTTACTTAAATCTATAGTTCACTGTACTGTAACATCCTGGGCAGCCACACCTTTATTTATTTATGCATTTGCTTATTATTTTTATTTATTTTTTATTTAATTTATTACTTTTTATTTAGTGTACAAACATTAATAGCCAGAGAATCTACAATGTTACTGCAGAGTAGTATGCAGTTTGGTTCTGTTGCTTTAGAAAACATAAAAAGACAAAAAACAAAACATAAAGATAGTTATAACACAAATATTTGTTTGTTTTATAAATATCTGTATTACAATTACAACAAAAACCATGCATAAAAAGTGCTTTAAAATTAAAAAATTCTTCATTAAAAGATATGATTTTACAATAACCCATACGTAATAATGTTTGGGGGTAAAGTTATGGAGGATATAAACATGATTGTGGGACAAAAGCTAAACTTTTCAGAGAAGATCCCGTTTGATCTAGTGATTAAGGCACCAGAGAAGGAATCAGGAGATTGTAAATTCTACTCCTGCTTTAGGCATGAAAGCCAACTGGATGATTTTAAATCCGTCCTCTCTTTCAATGCAACCCATTTCACAGAGTTGTTGGTCTTAAGAAATTGGAGCAATCAATCAATCTTTAGAAACTAAACCATAGCAAAAGAATGCTTCATATTTAAGGAAGGGAAAACATTGTAGGCTCCCTTGGAAGGGGGAATGGTATGCAGAATAACAGGGATCTTGGACGTCTTCTAGTCCAACCCGTTGCTCAAACAGGAAACCCTATATCATTTCAGAGAAATGGTTGTCTAATCTCTTATTTAAATGTAAAGCATTCACAACTTCTAGAGGCAAGTCATTTCTCTGATTAATCATTCTGTCAGAAAATTTCTACTTTTAGGTTGGTTCTCTCCTTGATTAGTTTCCACCCATTACTTCTTGTCCTTCAAGTTCTTTGGAGAATATGTTGACCCTCTCTTCCTCTTTATGGCAGCTCCTCAAACATTGGAACACTGCTATCATGTCACCCCTAATCCTTCCTTTCATTAAATTGGACATACCTAATTCCTGCCACTGTTCTGCATATGTACATAATGTGTATATGTACAATATGTATGTATACAATATATATAATAAAGATAGTGGTAGCAATAATGTCAGTTGTCAATGAATGTCCATTATAAGAGGAGAAAGAGAAATCTCTGTCATTGCTAAAGTCTACAGGTTGCTATCTCTTATAAAGTAATTTGTTTTATAAATTCTAGGATTCTTCTGAATTTGAAATCAGTGAACCCAGGATATTTCTGATCTAAATTTTCTGCTATCAAACACCTTTTGGTGCATTTAATGCATCTTTGCATCAAAGATGTAGTTTTTGGTTTTTACTTTGATATTATATCAACTCCGGGGACACAGAAAATCTATTCTGAATTTAAACTTTGCTGTAGGCAAACATTGTCTATTAGCAAATATTAACTTCAGGAGATTTTAGGACCATAACAGTTAACTTGCTGTTTCAGTTAACTTGCATTTTTAAACAAGCAAAGACTTAATGTTTCATTTGATTGTAAGCCAAAAGCAGATAATATTTTTAAAGCTAGTGGAGATATATTGAGAATCTCTCTCCCCCACTCCCTCCCTCCCCAAGTCTGTTTATCTGTCTCTTGGAATGGCATAGAGATCTAATTTTGTTTTATCTAAAATAAAATAAATAAACTTGTTAAATCTATAAGAGGATTAACCCAGCTTTGATATAGTTTACTTTAAAAAAATAATGTTAAAAACATTTTGCTAAAATTCAGAAATTGGCTAATGAGTTTCAGTGGAATGATGTTAGAGATTGAGAGCTTCAAAGCTATTGGACTTCTGTGGCCTTGACTTGCCTTGAGTAGGGAGAAAACCAGTTAATTTGTGCTACCTTTGCCTCCCATGGTGGTGCATGACATACCCTTGGAATAGATACATTTGCAGTAAACAAATGTGGCCTAAATGAATGCCAATGGCCTAAATGAATGTCAATCAGAAATTAGATCTGAATGGGCAAATGTCTAATTGTTCAGGCTGCCTTTCATCCTTGATCGACTGCATGATGAATCTAACACTCAGCAACTATGGGTATTTATCTTTTTACAATTTACTTTAATAATATGAAAACAATGGAAACATTGCAAGCAGGACATGTAGTGGGCCAAAATGACCTCATCACAAAAGTTATTCCAATCTAAATGAAGTTTGCTTATATCCATCCATAGCTAAAAATATTCAGTTCCTGGCCAGATGATCTTTAAACTCTGGACAATCCAATTTTGGAATTCGTCTATTCTAGATATATCAGGAGTACTTAACCCACTCAATTGTCATGTTGTGTAAGCACAACAGGAGATGTAAGTGACCTAGGCTTTTTTCAAGGTAACTTCTCTAAGTGGAATGTTGGAGATTGTTCCAAGCATTATACAATATTAATTGAAATGTTGAAATGGACATCAAGAAGATACTAGTTTATAGAAAGCCATTTCAGTGCTGTATTGATGCTTGATCATTTTGAAAAATCATGAATCCCTCGGTTTTCTTTCATCCTTCATTTCATACACTGATGGGTTCAAGCCTTTGTGCTTAAGCTAGCATGTGATTGCTTATTTTTGGCTTGAGTACAAATTCAACTGTTGTCCAATCCAGGCTATTATGTCTGGACAAATCATTGCTTAGTCCAATGTGTGGTGAGGCCATTCAGAGGTGGTCAAATCTTTACAGAGGTTTTCATTTTATCTGAACATTTTCACAAACTTTGACAAGACTTTTCTTTAGTTTTAATGCAAACGAGGGTTGTGCTGTAAATGTCTCCTGCCTTTCCCCCTAACCCCATAACATTTTCTCAATAAGGTCATCTCTTCACAGTTTGCATTATCAAAGTTTCCCACGCTTCAGTAATAGCTCAAGACCTTTTCAAGGAACTCTTCCCATGGGGTTCTTCTAGGTCAGGAAGTGAGGGCAGCCAGGAAAGGTGCAGAGTGATGGAGAAATGTGGAACAGAAAAACAGCCACCCAAAATAGTGACATGATCATCAACTCATGAAAAAAAAAAACCCACCAAAAGAAGTTCTGAAAAATTCAAAACACGCTAAAGTTTTGGCTGATGCAATCCTGGCAATAAAACTCCAGGATGGTCTTCTTGTGCCAAATTTGGTTTTCCTCAGTTTATTCTTTTAAAAATTATAATCTGTTAGCTTTTCTTGAAGTATTTTCAGTGATAGAAACCTTGGCTAAAGTAATAAGTAGAAGCTTGGAAAATGAAAACCTTCTATATTATTGAAACATTTAAAGAGAAAGATAAAAATGAGTACAAACTGATATCAAGTAAGAGGGGGGTGGGGGGTTGGAAGAAATAGAAAAGTAAGTTTCAAATGCAGAAAAGAAAAAAAGAGATGCTAAGAAGTGACTTGCAATATTCTTCACACCATTTTTATATGTACTATTATATCTTAAAGGACTTTCAAGTCTTGCTGTGAAAAGGAAAGGGTTTCTCAATTTACCACAATTATTATTATTAATAATAATAATGGATTTCTCCCATTTTTCTTTCAAAACAGGAAAAAGAACATGATTTGCACCTAGAAGGAATGCGTACAATTTGGAAAAGACAATAGTTTTAATTAAGAAGAATGTTTGAGTGCATGGGATTATTTTGCACTGTAGGTTTTTAATGCAAACATTAAAAATAATATTTTTACTTCAGCACCAGAAAAAATAAAATTGCCTAAATCAGAATTATTTTCTCAACTTTTGGGATCTTCTGGTTTTGAAAAGGAGTGGAAAGCTCTATGAATGCCATGTAATATCAGAACATTTACCAGCATTTCATTAGCTGTGTGTCCTATTTTATAAGCAGGAAGTTGGCTGACAAAGCTGTTTAACCCAAATGCGATTTAGAGATACAGAATTGTAAAAACAAACCGCAGAGGGATTTGAAATTACCTATCAGCTACAATAAATCAATTTGCAAAAAGTATCTGAAATATTTAATATTTTCTCCTTGTTTGTGATTTATGGCATTTGGCATAACAAGAAATTTATGTACAGGGAGTCCTGGACTTATAATAGTTCGTTTAGTGACTATCTGAAGCGACAATGACACTGAAAAAAACTGACTTATGACTGTTTTTCACACGTACAACCATTGCAGCATCCCTATGGTTATGTGATGATAATTCAATCATGAAATGGCTCTAATAATTCACTTAACAAATCTCTCAGCAACAGAAATTTTGGGTTCAATTGTGGCCATAAGTCGGTGACTATCTGTACTACATTCATGCTCTAAGTAGGAGCTATGGTTTCCCCATGATATCTTCCAGATACATTGACCTGCAGACTTGAGTTGACTTTCCATTCCATTCTAACTGAAAATTGTGCAAGCTAAGGCCCTGGAAGACTGACTATTGACTGCTCTAGAGATTAGACACCATACAAGAAAAAGCTCAAAGAGGAGCCAGCAAAATTAAAAAGGTCTGTTTTGGAAGAAGTAGACCACAGAAATATGCAGGACAGGAATGCTACTCCATTGTCTTGTTTTTGTTTTGCGCTGTCCTGGTGTCACACGTGTATTAACAAACAGAGCAATCAAAGAAGTGAGAAATTGTGCTTGGCAGGATCCCATCTAAAGCAAACAAGTCCAACTCACAGGGTGCAGCCAGTCATCTCTGCCTTCTGCCCTGAGAGTGAGAAGAGCCATGGAGAACGGTATATTGCTATGTATTCTACAGATCTGTTTTCTTTATGCAGCCTTCCTTTCTTTTTTCTTCTTCTTTTTCTCAGTCCTTCCTTCCTTCCTTCCTTCCTTCCTTCCTTCCTTCCTTCCTTCCTTCCTTCCTTCCTTCCTTCCTTCCTTCCTTCCTACCTTGTCCTGCCTATCTCCCCTATATTCAACTTCTCTAACCTTCCCTCCCTCCTCTCTTTCAGAAGTCCAGTGGAGAGAAGCCCAAGCACCCCACTATTAATCTGTATTTATTCCCAGTAAATACATTGCAAATAGTGTTATTACATGCAATTGCTCCTTGGATGTTACTAAAAGTACTTTTTTCCCTAGGGGAAAGCCATTTCAGCACCCCATTCTGCCCATTTGGTTTCCATAGTACAATGTGACTTCTTTGGTCCCCCCCCAAAAAAATTCAAGGTTCACATCTTGAACCAGGAACCAACAGGTTCTCTTTGTAAGTCAAAATATTTGCTAAATTCTATAGGTCTGGATGGAAACACTTCAACTATTTTTATTGCTAATCCCTGTTTTGAGGAATACACAAAATACCTCATTTTCAGATTTCTGGGAACTAAAGGAGAAAGGCAGCAGAAACAGGGAATATATTTCTGAGGACATAAACTGAAGAAGAGAGATGATTAAACACCTGTTTCCCACAATTGTCCAAAGAACTGTTGGAAAAAAGAGGCATGGGTTTCTGCTTCCATGTGGCCTTGCAGGGATCCATCCACTGCTTGAATCATATGGTTGCATCTAGTTATATATTTGATCACCATCAAGGAATGACCCTGGTCAGATGATAAAACAACGAAGTAGTGCAAGATGGGAAGATGTGCAGAAACCTGGCCCATAGAATCACCAAATGTTGGGCGCATCTGAATGGATATCATCATCATCATCATCATCATCATCATCATCATCATCATCATCATCATCATGCATTTGATTAAATAGGTATCTGTTTGCTCCCCAAGTACCATTATGTATTTTCCAAAAAATATCCTTACAGTATTTCATTTCTCCTTTTTTCCTCCTTTGATGCTTAAGCAAGGCGTCTTCCTTTTGTCAGCTGACTCTCTTCACAGACAGTATGGGAAAATATGTACAGCATTCCCAGTTTATTCACAATGATAAACAGAGACATTTCAGAGTTTTCGACTATCACCAAGGCCACCATTCTATGTTTCCCGCTTAACTTGCAAATAACTCCCATTGAACTCCATAGGGCTGATTTCCATTAAGAGGATCACAAAATCAAAGTAGACTTTTTGGTTTTTAAAATGTCTTTACTTCCATAGCACTGCTGAGTATGGAATTCAGAGGCTTTAGAATGAGCCTGGACAAGAACAGAACATGTTGTCCCCATACAAAGAGAAGTACACATATACACAAAAACAGTTTCTCAAGAGGAAAAATGCTCCATCATGGGAAAATCAGATACAATAAATGGATCATGTTTATATAAGAGCTTGGAAGGTATTGTGGTATTGGCTGTTTGCAATATGGTAACTATTATAATACCTTGAAATAGAAACATGCTATTATTGTGCAGAAATCTGTCCTTCAATTTCCCAGAGTTGATTCTTTTTTTTTCTCCCATGAAATACATTTCTATTTGTTCAACTCATTTTCATGATGATGTTGAATTCAATGCTTTCAGATCATTTTTTAGAACATTTTATTGTTATTAAGAATTCAGAATATGTTACCTCTGACTCTCCTGTCCATCATTTTCATCTCTCCTCTGCCTGGTTATTCCTAATTTTTGATCAGGAAGGAAGGAAGGAAAACATTGAAAACGTTTAGACTACTATTCTGCTTTTGCAATAATGACATTCGAAATCTCTTGGAGATTTTAGAAATACTTAAAAAAAAAAAATACAGATGAAGTTGAAAGTTGTTACCGGAAACTAGCCTTCATTAACAACAAAGTCATTTCCACAATTAATGAAGAATAGCTAAATAGAGGGACAGATAGATATTTACCATCTCCTATTTCTCTATTCTTTTTATTTTTAATGCAATAATGAAATAATGTCATTATAACACAGAAGCATTTCAAATAATTAGCAAAGCAGGGAGGAAAAAAATGTTGAACAAGTTTATTAGGCGGCATATTTCTGAGTGCAGATGTTCAACTTGTAAAAACATTTCAATTTAAGCAAAAGAGTTTTTGCCAGCTTCTAACTTTAAAGAGAAATGTTATTGGTCTCACAAGGGAATGACAAAGGTTTATAGGGAAAATCCCATCCGGGAAGAATGCATTGAATATAGTCTCTGCTTAAGTGTTACTCTTATATTGTAGACCTATTAAATAAATAATGGGTCTCAAACAATAATAACACTTGAAAACTTCACGATTAAGTCCTTCTTTTGCCAGCAGTTTAGAAAGCCTGTCACTTATTCTGCTGATAATGCTTTCCCCTGATTTAAATCCCTATCCTCTGCAACGCATTCAGAGGAGACTTTGCAGAACAAATGCGTACAACTGCAATGAGAAGAGTCCAGAAAGCTTTAAGTGAATGGCTATATTTAGAAAATGTTTGATCAGTAAGCTTGTCCATTGCAAGAAATCAATGGACAGAAAATATATTTATTGTGGTCAGAAGTTTTGTGTGTCCATGTGCCTGCTTAAAAAACATCCCATCACAGCAAAACTAAGTGATAAGAGGTCTATCTACCCAGAGCAATGACGTGTTATAATGAGCAATAAAATATAATTTTAGGGTTACAAATACGTTATTTCAGAATTCAAGCAAAATTCATTTTAGGATAACTCAGAATACATGAATGAATCAGGATGGGGTCATGTGTGTCAGAAAAGCCCATGTTACAATTAATGCTGTTTCAAGTTCTATGTGGCAATTTTTCAGGATTTCTGCCTCTCTATAAAAGGGGCTCTATTATTCTCAGGATACGTGAATGTTTCTATCAAACTTCTCTTCATGGTATTTTTGAAGTCATTTGATGCAGGAAAGGGAGAGTGCTACAACTGCTTTTCCCGATCTTTCCATCACTCCAAAGTCTCCCTGGTTACCTACATTTTTCCCATAGCAGGATGTTCTCCATGAAATCTACTTCAAGAGTTTAATTAAAGGGAAAGATGCCAGAAAAGCTGCCAACTGTGGAGAGATGACTGTAGAGAGAAAGTGATGACATTTCACACGTCCCGTGACTTTAAGGAGAATGGATAAAAAAACACATAGGTGTTTGTTTGTCTTGCATTGCATTGTATTGGTTACAACGTTTGTGTTCAATTTCTCCAAACTAGAGAGACACAAAGGCTCCTAGTTTCAGTTATGGTGGAGAAAGACTGCAAGAGAAGTAATTTCAAAGTCTTTGTTTGACCAACAAGCAAGTTTCTCCTGTGCATGTAGACATGCATCTTATTCATTCATTCATATATTTATTGCCTATTTATTTTTTAGCCTTCGGCTGGGACGAGCTACTGCTGTCACAAAAACATTGGAGCCTCCCGATACTCTGGCATTCTCCAAGAACATAACATTTGTTCTGTAAAGATACCCTAAAGAGCCTGGAATGCTTATCCTGCAACAGAGCGTGAATCCCTCAGAATAAGCCTCTGCCCTTTATTTTCATGTCCTTATTTGATGATTCCCTTTCCAACCCGTCTTGTCCAGGAGCATTCGCAAACTTGTAAAAAGAAGTTGAGTCATGTTACTTGTAGACATTCTTTCCAACTAAACTAGATGTTTCCTGCCATGACCCTCATCCTGCATGAAACAAAAGAGAAGAAACACCAGCCTTGGGTCCACCATCGAAACATCTTAATTTGCAAGAGCCAAGTTCTTTATGCAAATCAAGTTGTTATTGTTCAGTAGCTAAGTTGTTTGGACTCTTTGTCACCCCATGCACCATAGCACACCAGGGTCCTCTGTCCTCCACTGTCTCCAGCAGCCTGCTGAAACTCATGTTCATTGCATCAGTGACACTATCTCTCCATCTCATCCTCTCCTTTTGCCTTTAGTCTTTCCCAGCAGGAGGGGTCTTTTCCAGGGAGTCTTCTCTTCTCATTTGATGACCAAAGTTTTCGAGATTCAGTATCTGTCCTTCAAAGGACAGTCAGGGTTGATTTCCTTTAGGACAGGCAATCTTAGCAATTTCCTGAACTTTCTTTCTGTTTATAGTCAGCAGGCAGAGACCATACAAGACATGAATGTGAAGGTGTCACTGCTTCCCCACCAACCTCTCTAGAGCAGGTGGGCCCCTTCCAGACCCCAGGTTTTCTTTGATGGGAAAGAATGCTTGGCATTTCCATTCCTGACATATCAGGACCATGACAGGTTGAGCATCAGCTTGAAAGTGTGGACCCAACGTGGAGATGGTTCTCTGCCATCCTAACCCCAGCTGAGATCAGGTTCCTTGTTCCTCGCAAAAAAAGAAATGTGGTGAGAAGATGAAAGAGTCTGTGTTGAGACAGTTGTGTGCATCTATGGAGGGGAGAAAAGGTTGCGTCCTCTTCTTCTCAGCCAGATGTGACTACTGACTGACATTGGATCCACAAGTTTAACATCAGGTTTAAGGGGAGGTTGAGATGATGGGGAGAAACCTGCAGCTGCCAAAAACTAACGGTCTTTTCTCCAGTTTTGTCTAGAGACTAGGGATTAACCTGCATTCACTGCTGCATTAAGACGTGACCGCAAGTTTGATTGCGTTACTTTGGGGCTGTGCCGTAAAATTGGTTTCTCTCCCTAAGAGAAAAGGGGAAACAGGGCAAAGCTGTCACGAGGGTGTTTGCACCATCTACTGCTGGAGGAGACCCAGTCATTCTCCCGATTGTTTAGGTTTTGCGCATGGATTTGGGAGAAAAACAGCTTGCCAGCTCAACCAAGTCAGTCAAATCTGCAGTCGAGGCTGGACTCGTATAATATTTCTCAAACTCGGAATCCGTTAGGACGCTGCGACTACGCTCCGAGCATTGAATAAAGTCAGCCAATGGCATAGTTCAGTCGCCAGGGGAGGCAATGCGGGGCGACCAAAGAGAGCCAGAAAGAGGAACCCCCCCCCTTTCCGTCCTCGCTTGCCCACGGATAGGGGACCACGGGGAAAGCGCGCTGCAGTTTCGCTGGAATCTTCCCACGCGCTGAAACTTCCGCTGTTAT
>JAPKID020001770.1:0-14269 GCA_026931265.2 Tropidonophis doriae
AAGACTATCTATCAGACATTCAAAAAAACATACTGCTACAAGTCTCTTTTTGAGGGATATATTGTAAGTAGCATGTACTATGTTTGGTCTTAGCCAAAAGTCTGAGACTTTTGTAAATTTAAAAATATACTGGTATTCACATTAGCATGTTCACAATTATAATTCTCCATGCATTTCTTAGATTTCTATCACACTTTTTCCTCAAGAGCTCAAGGCAAAATACATAAACTTTCTCTTTCATGTTTTCTCCACAACAAACTGGATATGAAGTTGGGCTGAGAGAGAATGAGATGCCCAAAGCCACAGTGATCTTGATGGTGAAATTAAACCTGACCCTCCTAGCTCAACATTTTAGCCACTATACCACACTGGCAGTCCATCCGAACAGCTTCCAAAACTGTACCAGAGGTGGTATTCAGCAGGTTCTGACCAGTTCTGGAGAATCAGCAGAAGAAATTTTGAGTGGTCCAGAGAACGGTAAATGCCACCTCTGACTGACTCATCAATTCTCTGCCTCCCGAGTCTCAGCTGATCAGGAGGGGATTTTGCAGTAACCTTCCCCTGGAGTGGGGAGGGAATGGAGATTTTACAGTCTCCATCCCCTGCCATGCCCGCCAAGCCACTCCCGCCAAGCCACTCCCGCCAAGCCACTCCTGCCAAGCCACTCCCGCCAAGCCACTCCTGCCAAGCCACACACACAGAACTGGTAATAAAAAAATTTGAATCCCACTACTGATCTGTACCCATGGTCAAAAGAAGTAGAAGGAAGCATATAAAGTAGCTTGTGATGCAAAATCAGTTTGTGGATCTCTTGGATTATTATAATTTACAAGCAAGTAGAGAGTTATTAGAAGATGCTAACCTTAGTCATGAGGCCATGAAGAAGAATTACATCAAACCCTACAATTTCAATTCATGGAAAGATGCAGAGAATGTTCCCTGCAACCCCTTATATCCAGACATAAATGGACTCAAAACCTCTCAACTTGCATCTTTAAATGCTTTGGATGGCATTCAGCAATAGAAAGCACTTGAAAAGTCTGGCTGAGTTAATATATAATCTGAAGGCAGGTATAAACCTTGCAATTATTCATACGTAAAAAATTAGGACAGGCAGTAAGATAAGGAGCATAGCAGGAACTTGAAAGGAGGCCTGTAGAGAATAGAATTGGTCTAAAACTGATTTAGAGATTTTTAATTATTATTCTCAAGGCAAATGGGCACCTCCTTATTCCAATGGAATAAGGAACTTTCCTGAATATTCCATCCAGCACGTCACTATATACACTCCCCAGTGTGGTTTATATTTGCTATTCCCTCGTATTATTTTTACCACAATTGAAGAACATATGACTATGAGAATACTTTAGGGTTCTGTGACGTTCTCCCAAAGATAAGTAAATGATGATTTAAAAAGAGATGAGAAGGCACTAGATTGTCTCTACTGGTTCAGGCCTTAACAATCCTCCTGTGCCTTTTATTTACCACAGCTATATTAGAGTGGCACTGGTGGAACTTGATGTTCATATCCAGAGGCTGTTATATCCCACAGTCCTTGCCAGATAAAAATATTGGATTAAGACAGGCAAAGGCAGCTCTCTTTATGATCTGCTTGCCAGTTTTCAAGGCATCTGCACAGAAAGCAGCAGGACCACTTTTTCCATTATTACAGATTTCTGCTAGCCTTCTTCAAATTTCACTTTTTAATTTAGCTCCTTGTTTCTGGGCTGTCCTGTCAGACATCTTCATTTCCCCATGGTTACCACAGGTTATATCATGGAGATAGTAACAGGGAGTTTTCCTGTTCTTATTAAGGCCGGATGAGAAGAACTTCCTGACTTGCACCTATTCTTGTTATACTCCTCCCTTTTCTTCAGTTCTTGTTCAGATCTGATCCATCATTTCTGACAGTAGATATTCTCAGTGTTTGCTTCCCAGCAATATCCTGTAGACCATCCCCCACCCTTCCTGGCAGGGGTGGCTGATGGGTTGACATCAAACAGCAGCCCAAACAAATAAAGCAGTCAGAAAGACTTGTCCGTCCTGTTAGCTGCCCAGTCACCTCCTGATATCACTAGATGATGGACCCCGTTCACAGCCAGGATTAAGGCAGACACAACGTTTGGTATCAATTTGAAGAATAATCATATCTTGGGGAGTTTGGGAAACTTGGCAGTGGCCCACAGCGGAATTATTTGCCTGATAAGGTTTCTTTCATTCTTACTCTTAAATGATAAATATATCAGAGGTGGGAAAGTCTGTCTCAGTCCAGAGCAAGAAGGAGAAGGGAAGAAAGAATGATGATGTGTGAGAGGAAGGGTGGAGTGAAAGTTCTCCCAAATTTCAAAATATAAATCTTTACACATACATGAAGAAAGGGGGGGGGGTAGAATTAACTCTAAACTTTCCAGGAATGGGATCTAATCTTTTTGTCCATTTTGATATTTTGAGCAGTAGCAGTAACAACAACAATAACAACAACAACAGCTTATATCCTCTGATGTTACCTTAACAGTTTCTAGATCATTGGTTAGGACTCAAGCTGTTGAGCTACTAAACAGCCCCAAAGGCTGTGAAACTCACCAAACATTACATAACAACAACAACACGTAGGAATGCCTATCTCTCTGAAACCTTGGGGCAACCATTAAAGCTTTCCTAAGGTTTCCAGTAGTATTATGGAGTGCCTTCTCATTGGCAATGCAGAAAGAAACTTCTCCACTATTTTTTTATAAATAAGGAATACTTTTAATCTGATAGCTTTTGCCTGATCAGGTAGTTAATGTATCTTCTGAGCATTGCTTTTATTCTTATGTACAGAGTAGTATGTCTTAGTAATGATATTTTACTGTGATTTTAACTATTGTAAATCTTTTCAATATGAAGCAGATCAATTTGTCAGGGATCCTTAATTTGCATTCTACTATGGAGCACGAGATTGAACTCGGTAGCCTAAATGGTCTCTTCCAACACTACAATTCTGTGAGTCTAAGACATTTTAAATAATGCATATGCATTTATGAGGGCAGGAGAGAGGGATATAAATCTTTATACAAATCAATATATACATCATCATATAAATATGCTAAAACATAACTTCTACCCAATCAAATGTTTCCCTCACCTTAATATCCCAGATGGAAGTGAGGGTCCTAAATACTAAATAGTATCTAATAGCCCTTAGCAAACATATTAAAATCGGATTAAAGAAGAATGCATGAGGTGGATTCTTGATCTGAATCTATAATTGCTGTACAAGGCATGAAAGTAGAAATGATGGATGACAACTGCTCAGATCATCATAACTTAATAAAATGCTTCATCCATCAGAGGAGCATCAAGCTATGACATCCATTTCCTTCAGCTGGATACTACAGACTTCCCATCTTTTCCCTTATAAAGATGCTGCCTCTTCTCTCATGCAGTTATTGCAAATTGTATTTACTCACTGGCTAAGTGATAATTGGATTGTGCTAAATGTGACACTAAAGGCAGGGGGGGTGGAGGTTGTATGGGAGGCTGACAAGTTTACTGAACCATCTTCTATTCACTTGCTGCCTACTGGTGGGTGGATGAGGTCCAGCTTTCTGTTTGTGTCTTTCTTGTTTTTTTAAAGAAAAAGATTGTTAGATCGGGGAATAGTAACATGAGTATGCAATTGTGTGTAACCAGAGGTGGAATTCACTTACCTTCCCTACCGATTCACAAATGTGAGCGTGCATGCACTCTCTCGCGTTTCACTCCCACACACCTTGCCTATGCATGTGCACCACTTTCTGTGCATGCGCAGTGCTCGTGCATTATGTTATGGTGGGTGGGTGGAGCCTCCTGCAGCCATCACTACTGGTTCGCCCGAACCGGAGTGAACCAGCTGAATACCACCAATGCATGTAACTACATGAGAGTTCACAAAAGCAGCTGATTTGGAAGAACAGTCATGTTTTCTGAGTCCTTATCTTGAATTAACAATGTCATTCACATCTACACAGTTCAGACTAACATAAACATACATCTGTATTAAAAAAATTAGGGAATCATAATTAGTGTTAAAGGAATTGGTAAAGTCTTACTCTGCTATGAAATCTGACTATGTGGCTGAATCTTTTCCAGGTAGTATAAGGAGCATAATTTCGTATACTGCTTACCTGCTTTTAAAATATCATTATGCAATATCTTGTCCCAATTGCTCCCAGCATAAAATCTTCCCTTTGACAAATGTGCATGACAGTTTACATTAACAAACTGTAATCAATAAAAAACACATGATGTGTTATGAAATCCTGCCTTTGTTTGCACACAGCTCCACCATTAGGTGAATCCCACACATAGGATTCTGTAGCAGACAAAATGATCAAAATGATCAAAATGATCAAAAATCCTACATTAAGTAGTTTGTGAACTGAACTTTCCACAGACTTTAATTCTAAAATTTCTATTTCATTTAGATTTTTCTAGCAACAGGATTCAGAATTTTTTTATGTGGCTCAGATTCTTACAGGCTTTACCTAGTGGGTTGCAAGTAAGAGTTGGATTGCATATTTTCAGAAATAGAGGAAATTGATCCATTATTTCTTACTTAAAGATTTTGTGGCAGTCTTAGGGCTGACCCCAAACCATACAATCCCCCAGGCCAGTTGCAGCTTTTTTGCATCAGGCAATCATCATAATTTTCAAGTCATCTGCTAAATCAGGTGTGTCAAACTCAAGGCCCAAGCTCCATTTTCACTGGCAGAGGGTTACAGGAGGCCATTACAGCTGAAAACAGAGCTCGGGAGCTCATTTTTGCTGACAGAACACTTGGGCCACCTTAGACGTCCACAACATGAGTGACATCGAGCTGTCCCCGCTCTCTGGCCATGCCCCCCGGCACTCCCAAGGTCAAACACAACCCTGATGCAGCCCTCAATGAAATCGAGATTGATACCCTGTGCTAAATTCTTTATTGATAACCAAATGCAGAAAACGCCACAAGAGACAACAATACAACTGAAAGTTCAAGAATATGAGGATGCCGCCACTACCCTGCCCCACCCAAGGACTTCTTTGTGGGTGTTTGATGTTTTAAAAACATTTGAGCATTTGCAGTTGGGGAATGGGTGGGCTGCCACATTGCCAAAGTATTTTCCCTTCGCACAGTGTGAAGCAGATAGGAAATGCTGGGAAGTTGTTATCTCTGTGAGAAAGGGGGAAAATTGCCCGCTAATCTAAAAGAATATCCTGCCTCCAAGGTTTGGAAAACTCAGATGTGGAAAACTGGATTCAGCGTGTTTCCTTGTGAAGCGTAGCTGAGCTACAAATGAAACAGTTCAGCTGCTGAACAAAGGCAATAGTGTAGGATCCTATGAGTATGGAACTAATCTGGAAACAGTGTAAACATCGCAGTGGCATTGCCTGAAGACATTCTATCTTCATATCTAATAAATGCAATGCTTGTGATTTCAGCATCAGCTACTTTCCTCCTCTGGGAGTTTGTTTACCAATTAGGTACATGAAAGGTGGAGCATGTTGATGTTTTGTTGCTTTGAATTTGCTAATAAAGGTATTGAGTTGTTACGTAATTTGAATTTTTTCTTAAAACCAGCACAGCTGCCTTTACTTTGAATACAATTCAGTATGACAATTATGCTTCTAAGATACAAGACCTCAGAACTTCACAGAACATAATAAAGAAGATGAGTTAAAGGGCAAGAGATAGGGCAGACACTGATACTTTAATGGTGGACTAGCAATATTGTTACAGGCTATTGTAGATACAGGAGGTAAGGGAGTTGGCAAATTGCTACCCCCAGCTGACCCTATATTGGACTCTGGAACTAAGCAAGACCAGGCATGGCTAATACTTGGATTTCTCCAGGAAATACAGAACTGAGAACTAGGCTGAGAAGTTGAAAAGCATCCCAGAAGAAGACAAGGATGTATCATTTCTGTACTGTTGCCAGGAAAATAGCTTTGACATATCCATTAAGTTACCAGAAGTCAAGGTCAATTTGAAGGAGACTTAGCTTTTCTATATATGGCGTATTGGTTTCAACTTCTAGCATTCATTTTTTGGCTTCTTAGCACTGCTTTGCTATGCTTCATGATCTTTAAAGCATTGCTGTACGTTGCTTTGGGGAGGTTTATCATATGGAGTTGCTTTTACATCTTTGCAATAGATAAAATAATAAATATGCTTCTGAAAGCTGACCTTGTCTGTAAGGAACTTGTTTATGATTAATGATGTATTTCTGTTTGTAAATGTTTTTGGCCTAGACTTTATTAGAAAACTGAACACAAATGCTTTCTGACCCTACAATAATAAACACTGATTATAAAAGCATTTGTCACTGCAGTGAGGAAGCCAACAGCCCTAGAAATCATAAACATGCACAAACCATGCCATATTTTGCCATATTTTGTTCAATTAATATATTACACAGACCAGATCTCTCAGCAATTCCACTCTTAAGCAATATATATATAGGCCGTTAAAAAGGAAAAGGCTAATGTCACGTACAGCTTACAAATGTCTGGTTATCTAACATAAAAGATCCAAAACTCTATCAAGACTTTCTCATGAGTCAAACAGGTAGGAATTGAGAAATGTAAAAGTATGTGATTGATTGATTTGTTTGTTTGTCAAATTTATACAATCATTCATCTCACCAAAGGTCACAGCAATAAAAACAATAAATATAAAAACAGCAATACAAATATAAAAACCATAATAAATATCTTAAAACCCCATAATATCAAACCCTAAGTGAAAGGAGAATTTTAAAAATGATCCATGATTGTCTGTAGGTCTGCGGGTAGGTCATTCCAGAGGATGGGAGCTGCCACAGAGAAGGCTCTCCCCCTAGGGGTCGCCAGCTGACATTGCCTGGCCGACGGCACCCTGAGGAGGCCCTCTCTGTGGGAGCGAACTGGATGGTGGGAGGTATTTGGTAGCAGGAGGCGGTCTTGCAGGTTCTGGTGAACTGGTAGTGAAAATTTTGAGTAGTTCAGACAACTGGCAAATACCACCTCTGGCTGGCTCCATCCACATCTATTTGCTGCCACCCGACTCCCAGCTGATCAGCTGTGGCTTCTTCTGTTGCCCTGCACAGGAGAATGGAGGTGGAAAGCAAGTTGGGTGGGGAGGGAATGGGGATTTTACGGTATCCTTCCCCTGTCATGCCCACCCAGCCACACCCACCAAGTCCACAAAACCCGTAGTAATAATGTTTGCCTGGTCCAAATGGTGTGAACAAATCTTGGTTTGAATTGCAAGTCCCATCAAAATTTCAGTGACATTTAAAACGGTAAAAGTCTAAACTGGGGAAACTTCCCACTAACTACTGAATATGGATTTCTTTTCCTAGAATGGTCAGCTGATTTCAATAGAAAGCGCTCAAAGCACACTGAAGGGCTGCCTAGTAAGGAATTCAGCTTAACCTTTGAACCAAGAAAACTCTTTTCCTCCATAGAAATGGCAGATGAAACACCGAAAGGTAATCAACGCTAGAACAACGCCTAGCGTTACTAGAATAACATCTAGTAACAACGTTCCATAAAATATTGGAGCAAAACTGTGTGATCTGAACCGAATTGCCTTCAGATAATGAAGTTGATGATGAGGTTATCCATTCAGTTACGACCGACTCTTGGCGATTCTGTGGGCCAGGTCTCTCCACCTCTTCCAATCTTTTACTACTTCTTGGAGTTTTGCTATGCTCTGGCTGCTGTCGGCTTTGATTGTTTGCTTTCGGAATGGATGCAATAACAAGTAGCACATTTCCCTTTCCCTTTTGTCTTTTCAAAAGCAAAGGCCTGTTTTGAGGGTATTCTGAGGATAATTTTTGGTTTCATTTTTAGTAGCTCTAATTTTTGCTAACACTCTCTTTAATATAGTCTGAATTTGGATTTCATCTGTCCTGGCATTGTTGATCTCCTTGAGCATTCTCTGAAAAGGTAACTTAAGAGACAAAACACTTGGTTCATATTTTTTATAATTGATCGCCATAGCACTTAAACTTGCATACTGCTTCACATTGCTTTATAGCCCTCCCTAAGCAGTTTACAGAGTTGGCATATTGCCCCCAACATTCGGGGTCCTCATTTTACTGACCTCAGAAGGATGTAAGGTTGGGTCAACCTTGAGCCTGGTGAGATTCGAACTGCCAGCAGTCAGAAGAAATAGCACTACTGCATTCTAACCACCTCGTTAACTGATTCTTTTAAAGCCTATGTATGATTTTAAGAGTTAGAACCATGGAAGTGTTCAACTTTTTCCCTATGTGCTCCTATCTTCATAAACATTTCCAGTCTATTAACCTGTTACACCACCCCAGAATCAAAGCATTTTAGGAGGTAAGACTGCATCCTATTAATTTCCTTCTGTTAATATTTATATAGCCATTTCAGTTCTCTGCACAGTTTGTAAGCTGATACAATTTAATCAAAAACATTAAAACAAATAAAAATACCATGAATGAGCAGATTATAAACTGAAATTCCCAAATGATGATGATTTAAAGAAAACGTTATGTAAAAGGCCTTTATGAGTAAGTGCTCTAAAATGCTAAAATAAGCATCAAAATGATTAATTATACAGCTACAGTTAATAGGGAGGGAGTGCTCCTCGCAACAAGTTTTACAACAAAAATTTAAATTTTTGGTAAGTGCAGATGAGAGAAATTGTGTTTCAGATAATTGGCAGTATTTATTTGTAGAGGTTTCCAACCATGTCTGCAAAGTTAAAAGTTTTCCTATTTGTTTAGTTAAACACAGTTTTGTATTTTCCTGATTATGCTTTGGTTGCTTATTGTTATAAATTCCTTGCTAGTAGAGCTGTGCTTCTTTTATGCAGGCAAACCTTTAAATGAATTTGAGAATGAAGTATTTGTCTCTAAAATACTTGAAGAAGAATTGGGTGACTCGGAGGTTATCAACGCTTTCGAGATTTTTACAAGCGAGTTGAAGAAAAAAATTTTGGTAATTCTTTTTCCCTATAATTGGCCAACAGTCATTTTTATGCTTAGATAGGCTCACACATATGTAAACCAAGCATGAAATGCTATCATCTTTGCTTCCGATTTGGAACCGGGATCAAGTGCGCATGCAGCACTTCTGCACATCTTCTGCACATGCGCAGATCATCTGTGATGATGTCTGGGTGAGTGGGTGGGTGGAGCCTCCTGCCGTGGCCACTACTGGTTCGTCCGAACCAAGGCGAACCGGCATAATGCCACCTCTAATGTAAATGGTTTTTTTTCCCCTATTGCAAATTCCCTTATGTGCAGCCAGTTGTCTATCCTTCTCTTTTCCTGTCTTCCTGTGATGATCCGGGGCAAGGCACAGAGGCAACACAGTCAGCTGATAGTTCAAACCGTCCCTTCATTGCTCCAACTTTCTCCCAAACGCTCCCATGTTTATGGCAAGTCCCAGAACAAAGTGCTCACACACACACACACAGTTAGGTGATACCTCCGTTGGGAGACAGCAGAGGGTGTGCAGCAGAATATGCAGCTAGAAGAATGTTGCTAATGTACAGACAATTAGTATACTAGACACTGTTTAAGTTAGATAAAATAGCTTTTACTTAGGTTGTAAAAACTACTAAGGTCTACTACACTGAGAACTGCACTTGTATGGGCAGCAAAGCATAATTATCAGGTTACACATTTAGATGTTGAAACTGCGTACCTACATGCACCACTTCAGCATACTGTTTACATGAAGAGGCCAGTAGGAGTAGAAGGCAACCAAAAATCTGTATATTGGTTATTAAAGAAAAGCCTGTATGGATTAAAACAATCCGGATATGAGTGGAACCAGTGCATAAAAAAGCTTTAACACACACACGCACACACACACCACACAGACACACTTTCAGCAGCCTCTAGCTGCAACTAGACCAATAAAATGCTGTGAGCCCAACGGCTGCACAGCAAGAAATCCAGAGGGGCAAGGGAATAAGTCACTGAGTCCGAGAAGCAAAGGAACAAGGCAGTTAGTCCACGAAGCAAGGAATAAATCAAGTCCAGGAAATGCCAAACAAAACTCCACGAATTCCCAATAAACGCCCCTTCCCACAGCGTCTCCTTAAGTTTCAGTCCCCAGGTGTGCCTTGTGATGAGAGATGGTGGGGGGCCCTCTCGTCCTGAGTCGTTGGGTCGACCAGCGCTATTCCCACCTCTCCATACTCAGGGATCAAGAGGGGCCAATCCTTGCTCATCACCTGAGCTCCGTCACTCTTAATTTTCATTGCCTGCTCTCTCTTGGTCATCCTGCTCCTGTTCCTCCCTACTAACAAGCCGTCCCAATCCTGAGGGTCCTTGGGGGCTGCCTTGTCCTGTCTTCCCCACATTCCTATGAAGCCATCCCCTCAATCTTTATTGGCCACAGCTCCTGATTGGGGTTATTCTTAGTAGAAATAATTTGTGATTCTAATTTCCCAGTACTGTGACTTAGTTTAGATACAAGCGGATGGAGATTTATACACACACAGTCATGAACGCACCTGAACAGAATATATCAGCCTTGTTGCATCGGATCCATAAGAGGCGGTAAGTGGTACCCATCTTGTGTAGTATAAGCACAGTAATCTCTTTTCCTAGTAGAAGTTCAAGGAGACAGGATGGCTGATGCATTTGGCAAGGTAGTTCATGGTTCATAAGATGAAGCTTTGATGTTGCTCTGTTCACCTAGGACCGTGATGGCGAACCTATAGCATGTGTGTCCGGAGTGGCATGCAGAGCCATGTCGGCTGGCACACATGACAGCGCCCGGTCCTCTTCTGGGTTTTTGGTACACATGCGCATGCAACAATCCGTTGTTTTTTACACGTGTGGCAGTGCTGGAAACTGGAAGAGCTAGTCATCCGGTTTCCATTGTGCGCATGCGTGCCGACCAACTGGTTGTCGCATGCGCATGCACACCAGGAACCGGAAGACAAGCTGGCCGGTGGGCACGCATGCACCGGAAACCGAAAGTTCATTTCCCAGTGTGCACATGCTCACTTGGCAGCTTCTCTTCTGGGTCACATTCCTGACGAGTGGGTGCAAGCTCTCTTTTCAGCACTTGATGCCAAAAAGTTTCGCCATCACTGACCTAGGAAAAATATGCTCATTTTTTCAGCTAAGGAATATTTAATTAAAGTAATGGGCAAAAGCAGCATAATGATTTTCGTATTTCAGCCCATCACTGTTCTTGCTCTGTGTGCCTTGCATTGAAAGTCTTCCATAAACACTTAATTAAACAAATTAGGGTGGCAACTTAGACATTGGTTACACTTGTTTGTGTCTTGCTATTGTTTTGTGTGAACTGAGCATCACGGTAGAATGTGGACAACGATAGTTTTAGATTGTATGTCGTAAAGAAATACAATAATAAATACAAGCAATAGTTGAGGGAAATCTGTGCACAGTGGTTCGTTTTAAAAAGTGTGGAAGGAAACCAAATGTCCCAAGAATAAGATTCGCAAACAATTTACAGGGAGTCCTTGACTTAGGATCACAATTGAGCCCGAAGTTTTTTCTGCTAAGTGAGACATTTGTTCAGTGAATTTTGCTCCATTTTACGACCTTTCCTAGTTAAGTGAATCACTGAAGTTGTTCAATTAGTGACATGGTTGTTAAATGAATCTGGTTTCCCCATTGACTTTGCTTGTCAGATGTTCACAAAAGATTATCTCATTGACCCCGTGACACTGCAATTCCATCATAAATCTGAGACCATTGCCAAGGTTCTGAATTTTGATCACGTTACCATGGGGCTATTGCAAAGGTCATAAGTGTGAAAAACGGTTACAACTCAAATGTTTTCAGTGCCGTTGTAAATGGTACTAAATAAACTGTTTGTAAGTTGAGGACTACCTGTATTAAATGTTATTCAACCTGGATTGGTTTACTCATCAGTTGATTTCCAAAGCAAGCATGCAAGGACACTTGACAGAAACTGAGGCAATAGATAAAGACATTTTGCACTAGTATATAGCAATATCAAGATTCTTTTTTGCTGATGAAACAAGTATCTTTGATATCTCCACTGCAGACTGCATGAATTGGAAATTTTCCACCAGACTGTCGTTAAAGAACTTGCCGTTCTTGAGAAAAGAACCGAGTTTCTCTTGAGCCTTGAAAAAGATACCATGGTATGTGTGGTTATTCTTTCCCCATTGTAGGTTACTTGATTTAATGTTTTGTCATCTGAACTCACATTAAGAAAATTTATTACAGGAATTTTGGACAAAGCAATCCAATAAACTGAACAGTAAACTGAATGCATTTTGCATTCGTCAGATTCAGAGGTATTTCATTTTCTCCTGTCTGTCCAAAAAGCACCATTAAACACTTCCTTTGCACAACTTTTATCTGGGATGTGGGCTCAAACACCTCTATCTCACCATTGCTAGACTATTTTTGCACTATAAATTGAAAGTAACAAACATCAGGAAATGGATGGTACTTTCTTCTCCTGTCCTGTTTGCAATTTTCTCTAGCAGTTTGAGTATGGTAATGCTCTCTCTTTTTTTTTTTACTATATATAGTAGCAATATCCCTTAGCAATAGACTTATATATCACTCGATAGTGCTTTACAGCTCTCTCTGGATGGTTTACAATGTCAGCATATGGCTCTCAACCATCTAGGTCCTCATTTTAGAGATCTCAGAAGGATGAAAGTCTGAGTCAATCTTGAGCCGGTCAGGATCGAGCTCCTGGCGATGGGCAGAGTTAGCCTGCAATACTGCATTCTAACCATTGGGCCACTGTGACTCATTCACATATACAGTATAATTTCCCAGTTATGCACAATCTATTGTGTTGTACCTGACTTGCAAATCCTAGATTGGATAGAGACCTCCAATTCTATTACCTCTGATATTTTACCTGACACATTCATTTCTTACTTTTTGTACTAGAGGTGAAAGACCCTGTCCTATATTGCACAAATAACAATTAAATTTAGATCGCTGTCTTTTGTTTTTTTTGGGGGGAAACAGCCACAGTCCAGGTCTGTTGTATGAGTGAAGCCAGAACTAGATAAACTTTCATTTCTAATCAGTTCCTGTTTCCACTTTGCACATCTCAATCGCGTCTTTTTTGCCTTGTATTTCAGGATGGAGTCCATGGATCTACTGCCGGAAGACACAAGCGGTCCTGATGGAACCATTCACAATGAAAATGTATGTGTTATAATTCAGTATACATTTCAACTTAAAACTTGGGAAATGTAAGGATTAACCGATTTCAAGTATGAAGATACATTTTTACTAAACATTTCACACCAAGATTAAGTATCTGGTCTCCAGTTCCCCACATGAGTAACGCTCTTTAGTTTGACACTCACCCAATAGACATATTGTGGCTTTTTTTATATGACGGGTTGCTATAAAAACAAATTCTATTTTAACTCGTGGTTAGTTTTAGTTTCTGTTGCAAAATGTCAACATAAATTATGAAACAGTTTTCCTTCTTTTCCCACAGGATGGAAACGCCACTGACCACACGGGAGCACGGAGCAAAACGTCTGCTGGTTCTGCTAACTAACTTACATTTATCTTAAATGTAAGCTTAAGCAACACTCATCAAATATATGAGTCACTTGAAAATAACACTGGGTGAATGTATTCAGCATGTAGTAGTCATTGTCT
Source organism: Tropidonophis doriae (assembly GCA_026931265.2). Taxonomy (NCBI): domain Eukaryota; kingdom Metazoa; phylum Chordata; class Lepidosauria; order Squamata; family Natricidae; genus Tropidonophis; species Tropidonophis doriae. The sequence goes on from JAPKID020001770.1 coordinate 13,617, forward strand.
CATTATTCAGCGCAATCATAAATTTCCAGTTGGTTTTTGGCCAGAAAGGGTTAACACTGGCTAGTTTTTGCATTGGAAGAAACGCTTCAGCTACATTACAGTCTTCCTCCCTCCCTCCATTTTTATGGTAGAGATTGCCACCAACTTTCGCAAATGAAAAATTAGGTATTGTAATCCTCAACTTACAATTGGTCGCTTAGCAACTGTTCAAAGTTATGACAGTCCCTCTCCCCCCCCCCAGCTGCTTACAATGCACTTCTTAAGTTCTAATGGCCACATCCTGTGTGCTCAGCAACTGGATCACATTTATGGCTATTTCCAGCACCACAGGTAAAGTGATGTCTTTTACAATGTTTTTGTCAGAAACCAGTGTTCGTTTCCAGTTTCCGGCAAAAAAAAAAAAAAGCCCCCTTCGTAAATAATAGACTTGCTTAACTAATGCAGTGTTTGCTTTACAACTGCAGCATTTGCTTAATGACTGCTGCAAAACAAGGTTAAACTGGGTCGGTACCTTGATGGCATGTTTTAACTGTCATGACTTGTCATAATTATTAAGTTCAATCTATTTATATATACTGTACAGGTGAAACTCGAAAAATTAGAATATCATGCAAAAGTTCATTTATTTCAGTAATGCAACTTAAAAGGTGAAA
>JAPKID020001771.1:0-14268 GCA_026931265.2 Tropidonophis doriae
TAAATTAAATCGTCAATACCTGTCTAAAATCGCAATTAAAATTTAAAATTGAAAATTAAAACCAATTATCCCTAACTGTTGCAGAAGATATTTATAAGACTCACCTGGAAGTAAGCACCTAAGACAACTCAGCTGGGATCAACATATACACATACATACCTACCTACATGTTGTCAAATATTGTCATCTTATACTTACTGGATGTTAGATTCCAGTCCATCCATTATTTAACCAAGTGATTTTATAGTGAGAATCAGAGGTGGGCTTCAAAAACTCTAGCAACATGTTCTTTGCCCGGTAGCTGGATGGATGTGACTATGGTGGACATGACCTAGTTGGCCACCTGCACCATGGCAGGGAGGCCGTTTTCACCTTCTCCTGTCTCCTGAGGCTCTCCTTGAGTCTCTGAGAGCGTGCCTCCCCTAGGCTCTGGAGGCTTTCCTGGAACTTCCGGGAGGAGGGAGATTTTTCCCCCCCTTTGTGAACCTCTGCATGGGCCCTGCACTTACCGTGCATCCAAAATTGGCTGTGTAGAGACTCTTGGGAGGGGCAGGGTGGGGTGAGTGGGGCCAGCCAGAGGTGGGATTTGGAGGTTCCCTCAACCGTCCATAACATTGTCTACAAGTTCACCTTAACCCAGATGAACCCGTAGAAGCCTATCTCTAGTGAGAATGGCAAAAGATATGATTGTATTTTTCCCTATTCTTATTGTATTCTTACATTAGTTTTAAGCTAAGTTAAGTTAAACTAAGATAAACTAAGCTCAGTAAACTAAGATAAGATAACCTATTTTGTCATTTTTTTTCTGTGAACAACTGATACATTAAAAAAAATGAAATTCTGATACTCACTTTCAAAAGAAAATTAGCCAAAATGTTGAAAGTCCACTTGAGGTAACAGCACTGTCTGGGATGGAACGCTCTAACCAGGTTTCCGTTGCAATGATGACACAGCAGTTTCTCACCTGCCAGTTTGTTATTAATTCTAGATTCATGTAATCCATTTTAGGCTCGAAGGAGCACATTAGCAAACAAAATAGATGGTAGTGACACATTGTATGGATTAGCCTTTAGCCTAGTTGTTAACCCTCCATATTTATTTATTTATTTTATTTATTTATTTATTTAAGATTTATAGACCGCCCCCTCTCCACGAAGGGACTCGGGGCGGTTCACAGGCAACTAAAAACATATACAACAATATAATAAATAAGTTACACTAAAAATATATTAAATACTCTTTCGATCACACTGCTTCAACTTCAGAAGACACTTGGTGCTGGAAGGAGACTTCCCTGCTGCACAGGCTGTTCCCACCACCCAAAATGCCAGGTACCTTCAGAGATTGCAGGCAATTTCACACCTTCCACACAACCCACCAACATTTCTACTGATGACACCTTCCACCAAAACAATCCAAAGCAATGCAGACTTTCCAAAAAAGTTTTATCAATAGTTCCTTTCTTGCTAAACACCACCAAATCCAATATAAACTGATGGTCTTATAACAGTTTGGTAATACAATTCTGCTCTCTTGTCACAAAAAGAATCACTCAAACTGGAAGACACTTTGATTTCCAAAACTCTGGAGAGCCAAGGCAGCTGCAGACAAGCAAGGAACTGCCATTTTAGAATTACTATAGTTATTATTAGTTTCAGAAGTAGTCATATTTTCATTTTGTAATTACCTATATCAAAACACAATGAAAGACCTTTTTTTCCTATAACAACCTCATGTAAGATAGGTTGGGCTGATATGTTTTGCTCAAAACTGAATGAGGTTCCATAGTAAAGAGTGGATTAGAACCTGAGATTGCTGTTCTTAGTTCAACACCACCATCACTACACCATTTGAGCTGTCATTCATTAGTTTATTGTAATTTATTTCATTATTAGAATTGTAAAGTTGGAAGGAGCCATTTGGGCCATTCAGTCCAATGCATAAATCCAGGAAGTACCATGCCTAGAAATGTCCTTTCCATCTGTATAATTCTATAGTTGACCCATTCAATGTAGGATAGAATTAATAAAAGACATTGCTGTTTTCATAAATGGGCTCTTTCTAATTTTTACTCCAGCATATTTTGAAAGCTATAGGTTGTAAGTCACTCCTCCAAGACAATGAGTGGACTTTATGTCATATTTCAATTTCAAAACACTATAAGAAGTAACAAAGTCTTCAACAAGTTTCTGTAAATCATGCATAAAAGGATAATCTCATCTAAAATGTTTATTATATTCTTTCTCCGAAACATGCTTTTTTAAGAGGCAACTGGACTTTCTGAAATCTTTCCATTCCCCACCATCCAGTCAGAGCTGAAGAAGCTTCTTGGATGAGAAGTGAAATGCCTTCAAAGAAAAAATGAGAAAGTCCAATTGCCTCTTGAAAAAGCACCTTTGGTACAACCATGACCTGGATGACTGAGAATCTCCATTGATATTGCATCCCTTCTCTTGCTTTTTTCTTCCTTTCATGCATAATTAGGCTGCAGTTTTAGCTTATCCTTTTATCTTATTTTTCTTCCCTAAAGAAAAATGGGAATAAATGCTTTTTTCTGTAACATTATGGTAATATCTTTAAACTTTTCACCACTGAGAATGACAGGCAGTATATTTTTCACATTAAAAATATGTTTATTTTTATTTGGGGGATGAAATCTGCACATCTTCAATCAAGAGAACCCTGCTCCTTCTAGGATATCACATTTTCAAAGCAGCCAAAGCAATGTAATTTTTTTTTATATGGAAAAATACTTTACATATTTACTGACATTGTAACTGCAGGGTGCACTCTATCAGCCTCATGGATGCTGATTGGTACAGTTGGAAAGGAATATGAACAGTCGTCTCCTAGTTTTATTTGTTTCAATTCCAGAAAATAAGGGAGAGTTTTGGTCTTGCTGAAAACCAATTGTTAGTAGCAAAATTATTTCTTCCCTGCTGCTACAACAGATTCAGTGCTGCACATACAGCCCTAATCTAATGCCCAAAGTTAGACATGCTATTGGAATACTAATGGCAGACTCTCAAGGAGAAATCAAAGATTGACAATCTTACATGAAACATATTAAGAGATCACCAAATGATCTAATTGATTACTCTCATATTTAAGTTACCTTGCACTGAATAAAAATGTAGGAAGTACATTGAACTTCTTTCTGTTTTATGTCTCCTGCCTGTCCAGGTACTCCTAGACATCTAGAGGGTTAATTGATAACCATTGTTTTTCTTTTCTTCTTTAAATCAGAGTTCAGTTACCAGTTTTATTGCTCTAGCCTTTAGGAATCTTCTCAGGAACCTTTTATTGTTCCAGAATTTAACAGAAGAATCATCTCAGACCCGGGTCAGCCTAGATAAGATTCAATGCCATTCAAGAGGAATCTGATTTTACCCCCTTATGCCCATGCAGGGATTCCAAACTAATTCCCCATTTGACTTCTCCTCCTGATTTGGCCAGACGCTCTCTGACAAATTCAAATTCCTATTTGAAAGACTACCTTGCCATTCAAGTTGAGGTCCCCTAACGGAGAGCATTTTTATCCCCAAGGATAGTGTAGGGGAAAAATACATCTCCTTATAACTATTGAACTCTCTGCTCAACCAGATTGTATGTATTTATGTACAGTATGTATGTATGCATGTATGTATGATCATTTTAATAGAATAAATAAATAAATGGGAAAGTACATTGCTGCAATAATCCACCTAAAGTTGAATGAAAAGATGGTTAATGTTTGTGGAAGGTTTTTTTTTTTAGGACACTACAACTTGTAAAGGAAATATTCATAAAACTACAAATTATCTGGGAAAACGGTCCCTGCCCAACTCTATTTTTAACACAAATGCATACCTAGACCTTTCAACTTTTCTAAATATTTTTCTTCCTTATATAAGCTCAGCCAGACGGAAAATATAGCTGTCATACAATTGGATAGGATAAAATATGCTGAGAACTGGATAGATAACCTGTGATGGAACTGGAGAAAAAGAAATATGTTGAGATCTGGAGAGAAAAGTGTAGTTCAACAGAACATTTCAACATATTCATTATCATTAAATTCAAAGTAACAGTAGAACATTTTGAGAATTCCAGGGAGGCTTTAAAATACTTTATCACTTGTTATTAATAGATCACTTTAAACTGGCTATATTGTTGCTTCTTTTTTTTATTTCTAAGGTTATTTTTCATGCAGTTTCAATGTATTTAAGTGCTATACTTTTCTTTTCCTACCAATCACATATGACTATTAAATCTAGCCAGGAAATCCTCTTGTGAATTAAAAATATACAAATAAATAAAATTATAAAGTTAACATTTTTTTTAAAAAAAGTGTTATATTTTTATAGCAATACCACTTAGACTTATATAACACTCTGTAGTTACAGTGTCAGTCTATTGCCCCCAACAACCTTGGTCTTCATTTTACCAACCTCAGAAGGATGGAATGCTGAGTCAACCTTGAGCTGGACAGGATCAAAGGAATAGAACTCCTGGCAGTGTCAACAGAGTTAGCTGCAATACTACATACTAACCATGGCACCATCATGGTTTTATCCTGTCTTTCTTTCAGTAACTCAAGATACCTACAGAGTGCTCCCCCTTTTTCACATTTTCCCATACAGCACCCTTGCAAGTTAGGTTGGGCTGAGAGATTGGCTCCAAAACATCTGCATAAATCATCTGGTTAACTTCTATAAGTGAGGGCAAATTTTAACCTTGGTCTCTCCAGGTCTACTTCAGCCCCTCAGTATTGCCATAATTTAAATGTTAAAAGAAAATGAGAAATAATAAATTAAAGGAAGGTATCAGCTATTCCTTTGCTTGTTTTCCCTTGTTCTGTCCCAATCCCTTTGCTTAGATCTGTCAAATCTAGGACAGTATTTCTCAACTTTGGCAAGTTTGAGATGTGTGGACTTCAGTTCCCAGAAGTTCACATCCAGTACATGCAGACACATACATGGACTCAGAGGTGGGTTCCTACTGGTTCAGCCCGGTTCAGCCGAGTAGGTGGTAACTCAGCCAGCCACACCCCTAAACCAGTTCTATGGTGCCACCATCTTGTTTTTTGCTTCTGCGCATGTACAAAAGCACTTTTACCTACTGCGCATATGCGCGTAGCACTCATCAAGTGCACATACACCCAAAGCGCATCCCTGAGCAAACCAGCAGTAGAAGTCAGAACCCACTCCTGCATGGACTGAATAAAAGCCAGTACCTTGAATTACAATCAGAAGCCAATTGGCAGCCAACTCAAAACCCATAATACAGATGTAATATATTAATGGCATGCTTTGATGTTAATGTTGTTTTAAAAATTTGCACCTGAAATCAAATCTATTAAAATTGACAGAAACTCAGAAAAAAAATAATATCTAGAGTAAATCCTGGTAGACTTGTTTTGATATTGTCCAAAACACCATTGTAAATGGTGTTCTTCTAGATGTTCATAGGCATGTAACTATTATCAGTCCCAACTCACACTATTAGAGCTCTCCAATCTTAAAAGTTAAAAACCAGAAACTTAGTTTATATTATGGCTTCTATTTCATTCCATGGTCTTGTTTAAGCTCTGCTTTAGTTCTCCTTCACGCATGATATTCACAATGTTCTTTTCCATTGCCAAAACAAGCTGGTGAGTAACTGTGCCTTACCTCATTTTTAAAGGATTGAATCATGAAAACTGAACCCAAGGAACTGCCTCCCGCTAGTCCTCTTTTTCTGACTGTTGGATGACTAAATATGTGAACTAGATTCAGTGAAACTTTCCAAGGAACTCCACCACAATTGTCTTTATTTTAGTCAATCGAAACTAGAAGAATCTTGTATTCTATTGTCCATGACCAAATATGGTGTTACTTTCGAATGCATAACAGACTTGCAAAAAAAAACACGTTTCCACACTAGTTTATTAGTGTGCAAAGTTCAGAGAGTGCAAAGATATCTTAAAATAATGCAGAAGGTACATGTCTGTACTACCAAAAGAATCCCTGAACTTCTGTTTGCAATGTTCTGTTTTGAATGTAACTTTACTTGGCAACAGATGCAATATTTATAGTAAAGTCTATCACCGTTTATTAATGTTATACATTAGAGTATTTTTGCTACTCTAAAAAAATGATATGCTAAAATATGCTGAAACATTTTCAAATAAAACATGAAAAATGATCTGACAATTTATTAATTGCATTTCATTGTTGAAATAATAGAGCATAATAAATCTTTGAGCAAAGCAATGTAAATAATATATTGATTTCATCTACCATAATTGTGCTAACCATTTATAAAGCTTTAATGAAGTCTCATGAGAGCACTTTTCTACTTCGTTTGTTTTAAAATTGCTAATTTCCCCCTAAGCTGAAGTTTTCTGATAATTTTTATATAAGCATAGAACCAGATGAGCAATAATGTGTGATATACATATGTCTGCTTTACTGATTACCAAATCTTCATGCTAATTTCAATTTCTATGTGATGTGATTTGAGGTAGGTATAATGTATCTTGCATTTTAAGTTTGTTGCAAGAAAAAACTATTTTTCCTAATATGGAACGTGTTCTGTTTTGATTGCTGATGTTATTGCTGTTGAATTTATTATTTATTTTCAGAGTTGCCTAATTTGCTATATTTGGATGAATACTGAACTCTTTAGATGGCTAATAATGTCAAAATGGCTTGAAATAAATGTGCACCAATAGTGTGCGGCGGCAGTCAAAAGAGAAAATGCAATCCTAGGCGGCCTTAACAAAGGGATAGAATCATGTGAAGTATTAGTACTGCTTTATAAATCCTTAGCAAGCCCACACTTGGAATACTCTGGCCACTACAATACAAAAAAGATATTGAGACTTTGGAAAGAGTGCAAAGAACAACAACAAAAATGATTAGGGGTTGGAGGCTAAAATATATGAAGAACAGTTATAGAAATTGGGTATTTTAGTCTAATGAAAAGAAGGAATAGGGGACATGATAGCACTGTTCCAATATTTGAGGGTTTCTTTCAAAGATCAGCTGGTTAAACTATTTTCTAAAGCACCAAAAGGCAAGGTCCTTATGTATCTTTGTATCATGTCTCGATATAAGCATGAAAGTGCCAGCTTGCATCATCACATCTTGATACACAATTTGTCATGACTGAGGCTGGAATTTTAGAAGTACAGGAAATGAGAAGCTTTAGAGGAGGCCTTCGCAACATAAACAGACTCTGGGGCCCAGTGGCATTTTTTAAAGTTAATAAATTCATTGCCACTGCAGCTGAGCACCTCTAAGTCTCGCTGATGCCTCAGCTGCACTAGACACCAACCAGCTGAGTTGGGCTGCTAAGCATTCTAAGTAATAGATTCCTCGCAAGCAAAAACTCTGAGGCTGATGAATCCCTCCAAGAATACCTTTATTGGAAATATAATACTGGCACATATCTGGTGAAAACCAACTGAGGAGCCCGCTTGGTTTTCACCTAATTAAGGTAAAAGGTTTTCCCTCAAACCCAAACAATCAGTCACATGGCCCAATCAAACCAGTGTCCGCTGATCTGGTGATGTCACTCCTCCTTCGTCCGGCCAGGTGTGAGAATGTCCTTGGTTCCTAAAAGAAAGCAGTTTATTCTAACTACCCAATCCCAGCTATCTATAATCCCCTCTTCCTATCCCTGCCTGCTTTAGACAGGATGAACATTAATGTAGAATTGTTACTAAAGTTTTAAAAGCATAAAACCCACTTTGTCATTTTATAGTTGTAGATAAATATGTAGAAATGGCCTGAAAAATATTTCAAACTCTTTCTGTGAAGGAACCTATAGAAAAATTAGTAGAATGTCAAGCTTGTTTTCAGAAACAGATAGGTTCTTTCAAGAAACTGGGTGATGGGAGGAACGTTGGTCAGGCTTAATGCCAGAGTTTTAATAAAGAGGAAATGAGCATTTGTTTTATAATATAGTACAGTGAGAAGTGACATATTTTAGTTAAAATATGAAAGGAAGGAACCTAAATGTAAAGACAAGGCCAAGCTAAACCAATTATGAGGTGGAAATATTATTTGAAAAAAATTGATTGGGAAACAGAAATGAGAAACCCTGCATTTGAAAAAAGCATGAGTCATCCACATAGATATACTGGAAAAACAACAGGTAATTAATTGCAGATAAATCTAGAAATTGAAATCTCAAAATGGTAACTATATACTTTTTTAAAAAAAAATCAATCACATTTAAGTTTCTCTCTTTTACCACACTTTGGATTTTTCAAATTGGTTTTTAGAAATGACTGAGGAAAATATAAATAACAATGGGAAATGTAAATGCTTTTTAAACAAATGATGATTGGATTGGATGAAGATGTGTATAGTTTTAAAATTGAAGAAAGAAATATAAAAATGTTCTATGATGATGATGATGATAATAATAATACTCTAACAGAAAATAATAATAATACATCTGCAGGAAATTATTGAAGTCAAGGAACCCAGTGAAAAAAATGGGATTAAAGTTAAATATAAAGAAGACCAAACAAATGAAGATATCAAATTGATAGATAGCTTCTATCTTTTAGGATCAACCATCATCAGTAAGGAATCAGCAGCCAAGAACTATGCCACAGATTAATGTACTTGGTGCAGCAAGCATGAATATTTTGGAAAACAATGCATCTATATTTATAGATCAGGGTAGTGTAAAGAATGCTATTCTTGCAACATTCTATGGAATGTGAAAGTTGGATTTTGAAAAAACAGAATCGAAAGAATATTGATATGTATGAACTTTGGCATTGGTGAAGACTCCTGTGAATACCACAGAGAGCCAAGAACATTGACAAGTGGATCAAGGCACAAATGACCAGATTCAAGTTATCTTGCTTCAAATACATTTTATGAATACCTAGTTCCCTGGAGAAAGCGTCAATGTTGGGAAATGTGGAAAGAAAGAGAAGAAGGCAATCAGTAGTAAGATAGATGGACTCAGATACTGGGTTGACAGGTCCACCATTGGATGACCAGAAGGACCTGGTTAGGGAGAGATCCTAAAAAAATGTATATGGTTGCCAACTTGCACATAATCAACAAACAATGACCTACTGCTGTGGCCTAGAGGTGGAGCTCTCGCTTCCCAATCAGGAGGTTTTGAGTTCAATCCTAGGTAGAGGCAGATGTAGAGTCTCCTGCTTGGGCAGAGGGTTGGACTAGATGACCTGCAAGGTCCCTTCCAACTCTGTTAATCTGTAAAATATGTGTGTATGTATGAAAGAAGGTAGATAGATAGTTACTGTTCTTCTCCTAATGTATTTTAATGGAATAGAGGGGATAAAATATAAGCAGCAGCAGAAGCAACAACAACAATTTCATTTCAAAGAAAATTCATGGTTTTGGTGAACATACTTCTTGGAAATGCACCACGATATTCAAGATCTAATTATCATCATCACCCTTAAATTTCATAATTGAAATTTCAAATTTTAATCGCTAAATGTCCCTTCACAATTTGAAACAGATACAGGGTGTTTCTTTCAATGTCTTACAAGGCCCTATTCCTGGGCAAGCAAATGATCTTGGAAGACCATCTCACATGACATAAATCATTTGACAATAGGAGAACCACAGTGACCATCTATTTTTCTGCCTTTCCCTTTTTTCCTAGGACTTATTTTTGACAGTCCCCTTCTCTCTGTGTGCCTCCTTCTTTGCATAGTAGGTTGCTGGAAAATTGGTACATTGCTCATTTTGGGAATCCAAAGGAATGATCTGCAAGAGGAAGGCAGTTGGTATTAGAGGAGAGGATTACATGTGGCCTGAGGGCAGAGAAGAAAAGAAGAGGGAGGGGGGCATAGACTAGAAATCAGTGGCAAAGCCCACAAGAAGAAAAACAGAGTGCCAAAGTCTCCTATACTGATAAACGATGGATGTAACACTATTAGATCTACTGCTGTTTTAGTTGAAGGAAAACAGAAAGAAGGTTAGAGCAGCAGTTAGAGGAAGGCCGGCTCTTTGTTCCAAAATGCTGTCTGTTGTCCTTTCCTTTACTGCCTTAGATTCTATCAACTGGCTCACATTCCAGGTGAGAAAAAGCAATTAGCAGGGAACATTTCTTTTCCTATGGGGCAATAGTGGCACAGATCACTATGTTGCAATGCAGGTGCCACGTGTTTGGCATGCAGGTGTTCTAGTTTGCATTTCTGCCAGGGAGGGGCTAAGCGCTTTCTGTTTTTGCCTGGGGAGAGGGAAGAGAGAAGGACAGTGATCCTCCCCAGTCTTTCTTTCTTCAGCTTTATCCTTTGCCAATTAGCATAACAGATGTATGATCTGGGAAGTCTTCCAGATACAGTTTTAAGAAATTAAAAATTCAAGATTGGTTATATTAGGGAGAAGAGGGGGGTGTTTCTCAGTTATAATGTTATAAAAGAAAACGGAAGATCCATCCTGGAAAACCTGAGTCAAGGGCGTGCCTTGGATGCTGAAATACCAACATATGTTTTGAATGAACTTTTGGTGTTGAAGAAGTACACGTGAAATTGTGGTGATTGCTTTGTCACAACTCTGAGTGACAAAGAAATAAGAGAAATTGTGTAAGGTTTTAGAAGTCAGCAAGTGCTTTGAACATTCCAGGAATACTGGGTGACAAGAGGGTCCCAAATAAAATAGCTAGCTAGCTAGACAGACAGACACAGAAAATCGTGGGAAGTTTGTTCACTTTCAACAATGGCTGGAGGTCCTCATGAACCAGAATGGTTCATTATGAGGAAAGATCAAGATAATGCTTTGGTGGGCTGCATAACTAGTACTTCATCTTTCTAGTTTTTTGACTTGTTGCTAGATCCATTTGTGAGTGTGGTTGAAATAAGAGTACAGTTCAATGGAAAATAAAAGCCTCCATACAGTTTTATATGGGCAACTACCATGCCCTATTCTTCTTCTTCATTTTTTGCTGTCTGGTTGTTTATCAGATTCAGAGTTTATAAACCCAAATTAAAATGAGACCATTGAGGCCATTTTGCTTAAGGAAAAAAAACAGCATGTTGTTTGATAGAACAAATTAATTTAACATTTAAAACAAGTAGGCAGCTATGGTGGTTACATGTTACATACCGTAGCAGAGTTAGAATATATGACCTTTTGTTTCTGATCTCAACTTTTTCTTCTATATATATTTTGAGATACTTGAAAATATTGACCTTGACATTAGTTACTCAGGAGAATCAAATACTGAAAAACATCCAATTTATAGACTGTGATCTTTTAAAAGATAATTAACTAACAAATATTTTTTCCATGCTTCAGTATTCCTATTAATGCTACTTCTAGTTGTTTTGTTGCTGAATGGTTGTTACTAAATAAGATATAATCTAAATAAATCACAGCATATTTAGACAGGACCATATTACAGTTTCCAGTTGTTGTTGTTGTTAGTTGCAGAATCATGTTCCAGCCATCATGACCCCATGGACAATGTTCCTTCAGGCCTTCCTGTCCTCAACCATCCTCTGGGGTACATTTAAGCTCGCACTGACTGCTTCAGTGACTCCATCCAGCCATCACATTCTCTGTTGTCCCTTTCTTTTTTTGCCTTCAATCTTTCCCAGCATTAGGCTCTTCTCCAGTGAGTCTTTCCTTCTCATTAGGTGGCCAAAATACTTGAGTTTCATCTTCAGGATTTGGCCTTCTAAAGAGCAGTCAGGATTGATCTCCTCTAGGACTGACCGGTTTGATAACTTTGCAGTCCAAGGGACTCGCAGGAGTCTTCTCTAGCACCATAGTTCAAAGACCTCAATTCTTTGGCGCTCAGCCTTTCTTATGGCCCAATCTTCACAGCCATGCATTGCAACTGGGAAAACCATAGCCTTGGCTATACTCACTTTTGTTGGCAGCATGTCTCTGCTTTTTAGAATGCTGTCTAGATTTGGGGAGCTTTCCTACCTAGGAGCAACTGTGACAACTATATGTAAGCTCAAAGGCTGAAAATGAAAACAAAAACCAGATGCTCTAACTCAGGGGTGTCAAACTCACAGCATCAGGGCAGCATCATGTGATGTATTGGGACTTTCCCCCCCCTTCGCTAAACCGTGCAAGGGCGTGGCCAGCACATGACGCATCTGGCTTGCGGATTTGACAGCCCTGTTCCAACTCCATGTAAACTAGAACTAGATCTCGGCAAAGGTGGGTTTTTTTTATATTCTTATTTTGAGATTTTAAATAATTAGGGATTTATTTTACATATATGCCTGTAGTTGCACCTCATGCTATATTGAATTTCAGACCAAAGTATATAAGCAACAGGGGCTTTAGTGTTGGTAGATGTTTTCTACTCCTTTTACAGGAAAAATATGGAACATGAAAAGTTTTTCATTTTACCTTCCCTTAAGTAAATGTTTTTCTACCATCTACTGTGACAAAATGTGCTAAGCACCAATGTTTTATTTTTTTTAATTAATATTATTCCAGGATTTAGTCACAATATTAAGCATCATTCCTAGTTTGTATGACACAAGAAGCTCTAGTTATTTAAAACTGGATTCTGAACTCCTAAGTTGATGGAGGTGTCTTCTTTCTAAGATAAAGGTAAAGGTTCCCCTCTCACCTATGTGCTAGTCCTTCCTGACTCTAGGGGGTGATGCTCATCTCCGTTTCAAAGCCAAAGAGCCAGCGCTGTCCGAAAACATCTCCGTGATCATGTAGCTTCCATGACTAAATGCCGAAGGTGCATGGAATGCTGCTACCTTCCCACCGAAGGTGGTTCCTATTTTTCTACTTGCATTTTTACATGCTTTCGAACTGTTAGGGTGGCAGAAGCTAGGACAAGTAACGGTAGCTCACTCCATTATGTGGTGCTAGGGTCAACTTCAGAACTGCCGACCTTTCTGATCGACAAGCTCAGCATCTTAGCCACTGAGCTACCGCATTCTACATTCATTAAATATAAACCTGTAGTCACAGCCGATAAGAGTCTGGAATACTCCTTCAAATACATAATTTCAATTCCTTCTCTCATAAAGAATCTCCAACGAGTGCAAAAACTTTAACATTAAGAGCTCCTAATGAGGGTTATTTAAGACAGAAACATTCTTTTTTGGGAGAAAGATCTCCTCTTTTAAATCAATACACATATTAAACGTTTCATCATTAAGTTCAAAACCAGCCCACAAAACTTCCAATTCCAAAATCTCAGCGGGTTTCCTTTTCGCCAGCTGCTCAAAATAGCCTTCCGCCACAGAGATGCAGAAAATTATACAGTACGGACCGTGCCACAGAAGGTAAACTGAAGCAGTATGAACTCAAGTCTATTTTTTGCTCCAGGATGCACCTGAGTAATTATGACATGAACAAAACAAAGCTAACATTTCTGCAAAGAAGTGATATCTGGCACCCGGGAGGAGGTCAGCAGATTTGCATACAGCTTGCCTTTGGTGAGAATGTGATAAAAAGTAATTTGGGTTGCTTATGTCACCTCCCCCTCCACTTAACCCCAATTTGCAGATAAAATGAAGCTGATCCCCTGGGATGTCCAGCTGTTCTACTTGGGGGAGGGGGAGCAAACCAAACATACTATTTTAAAAGCCACTCTGTTGTCTCCTCACTAGTATTTCTCACGTTATTACAGTACATTGCATTTTAAAGAATGATCAATCCCGGAGTGAAAGATTCATCTGTTTTGCACCGTTTTGAACCGTTGTGTTGAACAGTGCACTGTCCCCGAGGTGCTTTTGCAACAGGCAACTGGACTTTCTATTTTCTATAGCAGCCCTCTCTCAAAAGAGGGGGAGGGATACGACATCATCTATCTCCAGTCTACAACATGGTCCTTTCAACAGTTCCAAGAAGGTTCCACACCCACTTGCACTACCCAGGTGACCCTGTCGACACAGAGAAACCTCCAGGTGGCCTGAACTACTCTCTAAAACAGGGGTGTCAAACTCAAGGCCCGCAGGCCAGATATGGCCCACAGGGTGCTTAAATCTAGCCTGCAGGACTGATCTGGAAATATCAAAGGACCGGCCCGCAGTGCCTCTGCTGGCCAAAATGGGCCACGGGGGGTGGAGCCACATGAGGCCCTCACGTGGCCCGTTTTCGGCCTCCAGCAGCACTCTGCTGGTCAAAAACAGGCCATGCAGAGACCTCGCGGGGCCTTTGTGCGGCCCATGTTCAACCAGCACAATGCTTCTGGAGGACTGGGACCTCCACATGCCAGCAGAGTGCTTCAGGATGACTGGATTGGACTGGATTACAATTATGTGGCCTCAAGTAAGTGCCTGATCTGGATAGAAAACAAGCAACATCCTATGTTAATACT
>JAPKID020001772.1:0-14267 GCA_026931265.2 Tropidonophis doriae
CCAAGAAGCTTCTTCAGCTCTGACAGGATAGTGGGGAATGGAAGGATTTATATTCCTTGCAGACAGCTGGTCATTTGAATCCTTTTAGAGGGTCTTGGAGCACTTGGTGGTTTCTCTGTGTCCACAGGGTCACCTGAGTAATGCAATTGGTTCTTATAGTTTGCAATTTTTTTCTCTGGAAATCCCTTCCAACTCCCACACCATTCAAATAACGTTTTCAGGAAAAAAAAACAAGAACGTCCAGTTGAAGTCCTGGAAAAAAAAATCACCTTTGGGACAACCATGACCTGGATGACTGAAAATCTCTACAGTCTTGTCTTTAAGCCTTTTCTGTCTTCCCTGAAACCAGCAGATATCTGATCTTAATGGGACTAGATTATTGCTATTTTGCTTTTCTAAGAACCCACACTTGGAAAACAAGCATGAAATGGACCCAGATTATTGGGGGCAATATGATGACTCTGTAAACTACTTAGAAAGGGCTGTAAAGCACTGTGAAGCAGTACATAAGCCTAAATGCTATAGCTATGAAATTACAATACTGGAAATTGGTGTGGTTGTAGAGATAGAAATATAGATATCGTAATTATATGTATGTTTTTAACAATTTACTGCAAGAGTATCATAGTCACCAGAGCCTGTATATATTTCATACAAAGTATCATTTTGGAAGCTTGTGTCAGCTATATTTCCATGAGTTGAGTTGGATTCATTCTTCAAATATAAACAAATGTAAAACAAAGTAATTTAACCTAGGACTTTCCATATTTGCGATTCCAAACAGCAGTTTGGAGTTCTTTTTTTGCTTAGGGACTTGTTTAGTGTCGGATGGTGATCACATGATGACTTACCTCACTAGAAAATAAATATATTTCCTTTTGTATTATTATACAGTTATGATTCTGCCATAGTGCACACAGGTTAATTTTTGTTCATGTGCTGGGTCAGAAATTCTGGGAGTTGAAATACACAGGTCATAAAGGGGCCATATTGCCTGCCCCTGACTTAAGCCCTTATTATTATTAAGAACAATCATTTCTTCCTTGCTTGAGAAGGGCCACAGGTCAGCTCGGAACAGAATGTAAAATGTCATTTGTTCATTTTTAGGTACAATTTTAAAAGCTTCTCTCTGAAAATCTGAAGAACCACAGCATGTCAGTGTAGATAATTATACACTAGTAAGGCAAGGCTTGACATGGTAAAAGCAGTTTCTTATATCCTATTTCTTATCTCTTTTATTGTTGTCTTTTTAACATTCTTTTTATACCTTTAAAGCACACATTCAGCTCTTTATGTTACTATCCCCAGGGTAATTTTACCTTTACTTCAGAGTCTTTCACCCACAAGTGTAGTCTTCAATTACCAAAGGGTGAGCTGAATGCACACACTATAAAGAACTACAGCTCTTCAGAGAACAAAAGTAACATCTCCTGTGTAAAATAAACTTTGAATCCTTATATTTGCAGCTAAATAAATTCATCTGCTTCATCTGACATACTCTATTCTTTGACTTTTACTATTGATTTTCCAACATGGCTGGACTGGAGGCCAAGGAAAATTTTGTTTCTGTTTTTAAAGAACTGAAAACATGACATGGGATTCCTGTTTCTGGATGATGTACAGTATCAATCCACTTCCAATTTTGTTGTCTCCCTCACTTACGTTTTACTGACATTAAAAGATAACCTTAGCAGCCTGAGTGTATATTCTCAGAAATTGGGGAACAAAAATGGATATGAATTTTACATAAAGATGTGACAAATATCTATAAATAATTCATCTCCCCTTTCCTTTATTTGTTGTCTTGTCAAATAAAGAATTCTAAAACCTTAAAAGTTCTTGTCGTCTTGAGAAGAACACAGTAACTGCTCATACTGTTTCACAAAGCTGCACATTTCCTGTAACCATAAGCAGCAGAAGAACAAGAAAAGTATTTGTTTGTACCATAGGAAGTTATGCTTTCTTTCTGCTATCTTAAAACAATCTTCAGCAAAAGCATAGATTTCTTTTCTTAACTCAAGAAACCAAAACTGTTAGTTTTAGTTTTCTTTATATCTCATTGCATTCTATGATTGGAAATGGGGAAATGGTTGGACTGTAGTATACTGGCTGTGTGAAGAAAGGATTCTGCTTCACTATCAAAGTTTCTTTAAAATGTTTTTAGGATAAAAGTATGCAATTTAAACAAAGGCTAAATATAAATAAACATAAAAGGAAAAAAAAGCAATTACAACAATCATAACAGTGAGGGGTTTTTTCCCCCAATAATTTGAATAATGTACATTTTGGCCCCAGAATAATGTTTTGTGGCAACTATCGAACTAAAAAGAAAACCATGTTGGTGTAAATTAGCCCAGGGAGATAAAAGTATATGTGCATGAGAATAGGCAAGCAAAAGAGTGTTTCACAGTTAGATAAGACTAGACAAGACTAGATGAGAGTTATAAAAATAAGGAAGTGAAACCAACTAGCAGGCAATTGATTTTATTTAAGCAAGCAACCAATGAGCGTACAGCTGAGATGATAAATGGTTTAGGACTTTCAACAGAAGATAAAAAGGAACATTGGACAGGAAACAGGTGGAAATATTTATTTGTTTATTGTCCCACCTTTATTTTTATTTTATAAATAAATAATTCAAGGTGGTATACATTGCTAATAGTCCTTCTGTCCTCCTATTTTCCCCACAACAACCCGGTGCAGTGACAAGCTGAAAAAAAGTGAAAAGCCCAAAGTCACACAGTGGCTTTCATGTCTGAGACAGGACTAGAACTCGTGGTCTCCTGCTTTCTGGCCTGGCGCCTAATCTACTAGATTAAGTCAGTTGACAGACCAAACTGGCTCAAAATAATATCATCAAAAGATTTCCATTTTGTACAAGCAACTGTCATCCCCTGAGTACTCAGTCTTCCCCAACACCCTTTTTGTTAAATGGATGGTAAGGGGTGGATGTGGTGAGTCTGAATATGTAAATGTGTGTTGGTTATGCAAATTATATGACATAAACCTCAGGAGTTAACACACTGCATGCTGAACTGATCTTAAACTATTCAAGTGTTCTATTAGATCCTAGGAGTTCTGAGGTAAAGGGTGACAGATCCTGTGAGTACTGGCGACAGTGGTGGGATTCAATTTTTTTTACTACCATTTCTGTGGGCGTGGGCTAGGTGGGAGTCATGTGACTGAGTGGGCATGGCCAACTCAACATCATTCATGGCCACAGTTACCCAGTCACATAACCCCCCCTCAAGCCATGTCCCCAAAACCCAGTAGGAAAAAAAATGAATTTCTGCACATCCACCTATTTTCTGCCCAGGCCTGGCCTAATCTATCAAAGGCCTCCTCCTGCATGCTGCCCTGCTCTCCCTTCACCAGTTCTATTTCCGCTCCTTCAGAGGCCCTGGCCCTAGCCCCGCTTCCTCCCCCATGACTGCCTCTTTCTTCGGGCCTACCTTCCTCCTGTGGTGGCTGATCCAGTCTCCAGAAGGCAAGCTCTCTTTTTCGGTGACATTGCAAGGAACCTCTCAGCCATTTGCAAGCTGCTTCCTGAAAGCGGCAGCTGGCTGGAGGCTGCCAAAAACTACCGAGGTCACCAAAAAAGCCCCTGCCATTGCCGCCCAGTTCTTTGCGTTGGCCGCACATGTGCATTCCATTGCCAGCTGTGTCGCCTCACTTGGACTTGCCTAAGCAAGTACCTCTAGAACAGCAGGCAATGGATGCACATGTGCAGCTGCTGCGAACAACAGGGCAGTGCAGCGATGGCAGCAGCTTTTTCGGTGACTTCCGGGTGGGTTGAGAAAGTGAGCATTGAGTAGGCGAGCAGGTGGCGACTGAGCAGGGGGCAGGGCCATCCAGAGGTCAGTGTTGGTTCAGTGAACCAGGCCATATTTCCCCTATTGGTTTGCCCAAACTGGTGTGAACCAGCTGAATACCACCTATGACTGGTGAATGGTGAAACAGAAATATGCATGTCCCATTATAACATCTTCCAATGATTAAGGCTGTGTTCCATGAAGTCTTAGTTTTACACAGTTGTTCCTTGACTGCAGTTGCATAGAAAGGGGGATTGAAGAGCTGTATATGTCTCAGGAGATTGAACATGATGACTGACTGATTTATAAATTGAAGAGCAGTATCGAATCTGAATCTCGGGGATCTGAGACACACTGTATCCACTGTATCATGCTCTTCCTTCCAACCACTTCCCTTCAGGGATGTTTGTGGCATACAACTATTTTTCATTTTAAAAATGTAAGTGTGAGAGTACTTCCCCTATGATAAATCTGCAGGTATACAAATTCATGAAACTCACCTTAAGTTTTCTATTCTACCAGATATCATAGTTATCAGAATTAGCTGATGGTATGATAGACTGTGTCATGCTTCTTTAATACTACAGCCTGTATCACCTAGTGATGCCTGAAGCAGAATGATTTGTAAAGCACGGAAAGATAGATGACAATCATGTTAAATATTTTAGTGTATCATAACACCACCAGAAAATCAATTTATTGTGATTAGTGTTCCATGAATAATAGCAAAAGAAATTATTGCTAATACTGTTTAAACATTTGCTTAAATTGCTGCTAACAGTGGTATTTGATCTCCATTGCTCATTCTAAGATAATTATTAATCCATCAGGGAAGATGCCATTTATACTTAACTAAGCAGGAAATCGCAAATGGAGTTGATTCAGGTGCTAGTAAATAATACCTGCTTATCAATTATGTCTCCCCTGACTATTTCTTGTTTACAACAAATAATGTTTAAGAACTGTATGATTAATATTTTTATACAAAACCAACCATCATTGCAGGATTACACTATTATCTAAATTTATTTTGTTAAATATTTAAAATTGGCTAAAATACTTGCTCTAGGTACACATATATATTTCCATATATTAAACATTCATTCAACAATGCAACTAAGGTGAAGTTAAGAAAAAAAAGCACTACTTTATAGTCTTAGGTGTTTAAATTTACAGTATTAATATGTGTCTGAGACGTATGTAGCATAACAGCAACATCTAAGAAAGATTTATTGATCTCTCTGCATAGATAAAATCCAATGCATTATATTAATTATGGTATCATTTTGAAAACCTGTCTATTTATCCATCCATCCATCCATCCATCCATCCATCCATCCATCCATCTATCTATCTATCTATCTATCTATCTATCTATCTATCTATCTATCTATCTATCTATCTATCATTCCATCTGTTAATATGATAAATCTGTATTTTGAATTTCTGGAAAGGCAACTGTACACATTTTGCTTCCAATCAAAATGAATCATACTCCTTGACGAATATGTGCTTTTTACTGGAATTGTAATGATTTGGTGTCTGAATGTTTGATAATATTAATATTTCTGACAAATGGAATCAGCTGAGTCTCTGAAATAGGTGGCATATACATTGTTTTAAAAAATAAATAAAAAATATTAATCATACAACAAAAGAAAAAAAACCCCACATCATATCACAAATCCTAGTAGAGATAATATAAACATTTGCATCAGGAGTATATAATGTGCTGCAGTCTTACTTATGAAAATTATTATATTGCACATTCTTTCAAGAAGTCAGACTATGCTCAGATCCAAGATATTTCCTTCGCCTACAAAAGATGTTCTGTTCTTCCTCTCCATTTCTTATTTTTTTAATTTCTGTATTAATATTGGATGCAAAATACTATCAGTCTCCAAAATACAAATAAAGTCCAGCATAAGTTCAGCTTTTTAAATGCTGTTCAGTGTTTCTTATTTTAATCAAAACAGTGCTACACATATTATGGCACTTAAACAAAATATGTTTCCAAAATTCTTCACACAATGTCAACAAGTATAAAACAATAGCTTTCTGAACCTAATCTCATTTCGCTTACACAGCAGATGTTTAGACATGCAGTCAACAATGAGTCACTTATGGATGTTCCTGACACAAGGCCAAAGATGGAACTATTTTACACCAAAACATTCATTTTTATCAATCTTTTTGTTTGATTTCTAGGTCCTAAGATGAATACATCCATCAATGCCACTTTTGACCATTTATTGTGATTTCTGTAAACCACTAGATTTGCAAATGAAATTTGCAAGAAGGCTTGTCAGGAATGGACAATACAGTTGTGGAGAAAGAACAACCAACCCAACAGACACCCATATTTAATTATCCAGTTATCTGAAAAAGACACCCTGTGTGAAAGCTATCAGAATGGCTGGGCTGGAAGCAAGCAGACAGTTAACTTTAGTAATCTATATCATGGTATTTGCCAGCCTCCACTATTCCTGCTGAGTTTAATAGCTAAAAGATCTTTAAAATATCTACTACAGTATCTGCATACATGGAAACTTGGAGTTGAAAGCAAAGTACATGCCAAAGTAGAATCATATTAATCTCCAGGAATTTTGCTAGCTTCTATATAGAACTAAGGAGCATTTGCAGACACTTTCTCCCCAGAACATCCTCCTATCCAAAATTAAGTTGTTGTGGTGCAAAATGGGGGGGGGGGCAATAGAGAGAAATAAGAAGCAATAGTTTGAGTAGTAATAATTTTGAGTAGTTCGGAGAACCGGTAAATACCACCTCTGACTAGCCCCATTCTCATCTATTCTCTGCCTCCTGAATCCCAGCTGATCGGGAAGAAATGGGGATTTTGCAGTAACCTTCCCCTGGAGTGGGGAGGGAATGGAAATTTTATAGTATCCTTCCCCTGCCACACCCACCAAGCCATGCCATGCCCACCATGCCACGCCCATTGAACCGAAGTAAAAAAAAAAAAAAGAATCCCACCACTGATACATAGGTTTTGGTCTACAAGCCCAAAACAAAGACATATCCATGACCGATGTAGTTGTCTCTAACTGACAAGCAAATTCATCAGATAAAGGGGGAAAACAGAGTCAGCAATGGGGTATAGGACAACATTCACCTTCTGGGCCATTTGTGGTACCTGATTATGGTGCTACAGATGAATGGTGATAAAGCAATCAGCAGGCTAGTAGCTACTTCTTCTAATAATCCACTCTAAAATTAGGGATTCTAAGAAACTCTTGGTATGAAACCTGGTTCAGGTGTATTGAAAATCCATATGAAAATAAAGACACTTTTTGCCTCTTTGGCACAGGATTTCTTATTTTATTAAAACTTTCCTCTGGATATGCTTATAATCTTCTTAATTTTATAAATTTAAAATTACAATGTTCTCTCAATAATTATATTTTGTATATATTTTAATTGCTGGGTTTTGCCATGGAAATGTAGTGCTTAATCTGTCAGTTGCATATTGTTTAACAAACATAGTTGTCCGAAAAAAAGATTTAAATAGATCAGGATAAATTATATTGTCGGAAGTTACTGAGCCATATGCCTGAATTTCTTGACATACAAAACACTTCTGGTAATAACAGCTCATTGATACGCATGCAGACAATATTTTGAAAGAACCCATTAATTATATTGGTATCCTTTCTTATGACACTGAATCCCTTTTGTTTAATAATTACTCTAGCCCAGTATCAAATCTAGGCATTATCTAAAGAAGCTTCATCTCAAAAACCCACAATCCACAAGGGCTCAGAAAATTTCATATTTTTTTATTCTGGCTTTTAGAATTTAATGTGATTTAATTGTACAGTAGTTTTTAAAATCTTATATAGCAAATCTCTATAGTTTTAAAATGGCTTTATATGCAATTCAAAGGCATATACTGTATACATACAGTATCTTTCAATTTTTTGTGGTCACTCAAAGTCCTGTTTTGGTACTTTCTGGTGTAACTTTTAAACAAGGAGGCTCCAAGCATTATTTAGTTCAGAAGCTCCCCAAGTTTCAATACAGCCATATTATAGCCTTATAACTTCCCGGTAAACTTTAAAAGCAATGCTAATACAAAATACCATTAATTCAGAATACGGACTAAGTTATTCATGTACAGAAGACATTTCTGCTAAAAAGTTCACTGTCATTTACTATGCTGTGGCTATTAGAGTGGTAGGCTAATTGAAGCAACAGAGTGCCAAACTTAGAAGAAGAACAAATGTAATACAGGATGTGGAATTTCCTTTCATTCTGTTTTCCATATACTGGAAATGAAAGGGGTGGGGATAACTTATTTGTGTATCAGTTTCCATTGGGCTGAGTTCCTTACAGCATGTTCAAAGAATAAGATACTTTAGATATTTTATCTATGTTTCATCACTTCAACCCATTCCCAATGACATTCTAGAAAACAAAACAGATTTCAGAAACAGCACACCTTTGTTAGATTGCACTATCACTTTCTTACATCTGTATCTCATCAAGTGAAATAAACAATGGTGGATATATTTCTTTTTCATACAAAGGGAAACTGTATCCCGTGCAATCTGTTTTAACTGAATTCTTTCTACTAGTATCAGTAGCAAGCAATTCTTAGTAATCTGAGTGTTACTGAGTGCAGCACTTATCTCCTTCTTGGCTCATTTTAAAATCACCCCACATTTTGCCATAACAATGGAATTTCAAGTGCACACAAGAAAATGGATCTGCATCTTAGGGGTGTATGTGAATGCATGCTAAGCAAATGTACTTGCACAAATCTATCAAGTGAAGTACATTGGGTCATGAACTCATCAAAAGGAGTGGGCTGCATGAGTTCACTGTTATCTGGTATAAAAAGATGAGTAATAATTTGGATATAAACCATTTATTTTCTGAAAAGAAAGAGCACTACTGAAAAAAAATGGGTTACTAGGACTGAGTCTCTGGTTGGAATCAGAAAAATCATATTAATTAATTAGAAATAATACAGCTTAGAGCACGATGTGCAACTGCTGGTAAAGATGAATAGAAAGTAATAGCAAGATTACCATGTATGTTCTTTTGACCTCCAAACAAATGAGATTTCTAGCAGCTTTTCTTGAGCCCTAGGTTGTTAATAATGTTCATTTGTAATGAGGACTCTGCCACTCCACATATTCTTTTAAGTATAAATGCAGCAATCCCTTGTAGAATTCATCTTCCGGAGTGGTGTTGTCCTAGCAACATGATTTAGCAAAGCAGAATGTATAGAAATCAGTTGAACTATGACAGATTAAATGTCATCATTGACAGTCTGCAAAAATAATCAGTTTTCATACCTTTTTTTTTTCAAAAAAAATACTTAAATCTTAAAAAGTCATTAACGTGGTATGGCACTAAAAGTACACTGAAAGGTCATTTCTTGATAGAAGGATCATTTTTAGTAGATGGCATCAGTTATTTGGTGTCTTTGAAACAACCTTGAACATATATTAAACTTAACTCCGTATTGTTCACTACATTATTATCTAATGAACTACTCTGTTGAACTGTTGTGTGATAGAATGAGAGTGGTCACAGAATATCTAGACATAAAATCCCATTTATCCATGGTCAGAAAAAAGGCTGAAGAAAATTTTATTCTGCTTCTACATTCACACCTCAGTGCATCAAATATTCTTGGCTGTTTGAAAAAGGAAAGGTATCTAAGATGTTGGGCATTCAAGTATGGATCTCATTATTGCATTTCTTTAAAAGAAGCAGTAGTAGATGAGGTAAAAAAAAGGGAACACTATATGGAAAAGACTTCCTTCTTTATTATTATCTTTTCCTGAATCTCTTCTTAGTTTGCCCTTCTGGTTCTTTGCAGCCATCATGCTCTCCCAAACATTGCTTTCCTGGTCTCATCGGTGCCTTTGTACTTTATCAGTAACTGCATTTTATTAAGCTCTCAATCAAATCCTCATGTGCAACATCTTGTAGTGGGTTCCCAGCTTTTAATGGAGAAGGAAAGAAGCATCTGATTCCCCTTCCATGTAAGATTAGTCACATATTTTAATTTAATGCCCAAGCTTGAATTTCATCATCTTTTTACATTGTCTCTCTCCTTGTCCCAGGAATTTACCAAATGTCATGGTCTGATATTGCCTTTTAGTCGAGAACATCATACAACTGTGAAAAAAGTTCTGTAGAGGTCAGCGGTCAGCGGTTCTTGTTTCACACATTTCCCTTTATCTTAAGACTATTTTCACAGTTTGGGGAGAAGACCCACATGAAAAACTAAATGATAGCTGCAAGATTGTTTCCTTTTACTTCTAGTAAGGAAGAAGTTTTCATATTCAACTTCACTCTTCTGACAGATAAGCTATGAAATATTATCAGTTTTTTCTGGTATTTACATTCACTTTTTAATATAATATTATGGATGTTGAAAGGCAGTATAGGTCTGGAAGAAAAATAGGCTGGAGGTTCCTGCATGTTCTTTGAATGAAATCTAAGTTATTTCTGAAAATTGCATCTCCATCTTGTGTAGACCCAAACACAAAATACCTTTCAACAAGCAGAATATGCTATGACGTTATTCTAGATGCTTGTGGAGCTTGATTACAAGTACCCTAATTGGGTCATTTGGGGAATATGGTCAGTCCTGTAAACCCAAGACAAGAACCAGGGTCTTGATAGCACTGGGAAACTGAGATCTTAATCCAGATTGGTTTTTATTACATATAATAAAGTGTAAAGCTAATAATTCCATTCTGTTCGTGATAATATTTCCAATAATTATTTGGACCCAACACTAATGTTCGCAAACAAAACAACTGGAACATATTTGCTTCATTTATAAAATGTCCTGCATGAAGCCCATCATTTCCATATGTGTTATAGTTAACATCATTTGAAAGATCTTGCATGACTTCTAGAGAATAGCAGCTTATTTGGCCTGAGAAAGTCAATTGATATTACAGTGATTAACTATAAATACGTATTGGCAGAATTTTTCTGATATTGTTTGGCATGAAAATGATTCCTTAATAAAGAACAATACATTATAATCCTCCTCATTCTATCAACATAGTAAAGAGTAAATATAGTACATAACCTGTTGGAAAGTGTGTTATCTCTTCACTCCTTTGAGCTATTTTCAACATTAGGGCCAATGGTGAGAACAGTTAAAGGCAGTGGTGGGATTCAAATAATTTGACAACTGGTTCTCTGCCCTAATGATTTAAGACAGAGAACTGGCAGTTTGTTGAACAACCAGTTCACCAAATTGCTCAGAAAGTTAACAACCAGTTCTCCTGAAGTGGTGTGAGTTGGCTAAATCTCATCACTGGATAAAGGGAAGTACCTTCACACACTGTGCCCATGTGTTTCTTTTTAGCCTGGCTTTTTTTTTTCTTTTAGGAAAACAAGTCTTCATGTTTAAGAGGAAAGGGAAGTTTCTTTCTTCCCATCTCCCTTCAAGTTATAGTTTAGGTAAAAGTAAGGCTTTCCTACTCTATGTATTTCTTAGCAAATCTGTGTTTGCTTCTAATATACTGAAAATACTGTATATCAACATTCACTGATATGTGGGCTCAAATTTAGTCTGAATCCATAACAACTATGTTATTGTACAGTATGAGCATTTTTTTAAAATGGAACTTGCTGTTATTGCATTCCTTTATTTATTTTCCTCACACAATGCTGCTCAGAAACATAAGAATTCCTTCTAAGTTCAAATCTCCAACATAGCTTATAAATTCCAATATTATTAATCATCGTCATCATCCCCATGGATGCCCCCTTGTTGTGTGGGAGAGGTTTGTGAACCTCTGATAAGGTTGAGAGCTATGCTGGTGGCAATGAATATCTACCAGAAGGAGCACTCATACAAGCCAGGTCCTGGTGGAAGATCAGGACTAAGTGTATACACCAACCCATTTAATATGGTGAGAAAATATCAAATGAATCCTATACCAGATTGGTTGTTGCCTGGGTCAACAAGGACCATGTCAGATATGAGAGTTCCTGGGCATCTGTCCACAAGTGAATGAAATCTACAACTACATGGGTATTTTACAGGTGTACAACATCAAGAATGGACAAGATAAAAATGCAATTAGTAAAGAAAACATCCAAAGAGTGAGGAAACTGCTAAAGCAAAATTAAACAATGGAAACACAATGAAAGTCATCAGTTCCTGAGACATACCAATAGACTGCTAGATTTATTCAGTGGATACAAGCTCGACTAGAAAGTTTGGATTGAAAAACAAGAAAATTGATGACTATTCATGATGCATTACATCCCCATAGTGATATTGATGGAATATACATGCCCTGTAGAAATGGAGCACAGGTTTATTTCAGGACAAACAAACAGTCAAAGAAGAAAAGCAGATATTGGCTGATTATATAAAAGACAGCCAACAACAGGCCTTGATGCAAATTAAAAAAGGGAGCTTACTAAATATATAGGAAAAAACAGTGAATATCAAAATAATGTAATAAAAACACAAGCAGAATGCTAGCAAGAAAAATATTACAGGTTCAATTTCTACAAAAAATTGAGAGGAAAATGGACAAAGATAACTTTAGAACTGAAGATTATCAATATGTTGCACACATTGTATTATTATTCCTCATACAGTTTCTTTAATAAAAGTATAATTTTGCACATTTACAAGTTTGCATGTACACAAAAATATGTACAAAGCTTGATAAGCAAAGAGTTTAGCAGGAAATGAGAAAACAGGGTTGTATAGCATTCCAAGCAGAAAAATACAGATCTACAGCAAAAGTGATGTATGATAAAATAGATTTGTAGGTAATCATTATGTGAAACATTTATGGAACCAGATCCCACTTTACTCCATGGCTCGGGGCCTAGCTACATACGAGACCGCCTCCTGCCCCATACATCCCTTCGTCCGATCCGCTCCCACAGAGAGGGCCTTCTCAGGGTGCCGTCAGCCAGACAATGCCAGTTGGCGACGCCCAGGGGAAGGACCATCTCTGTGGCAGGCCCTGCCCTCTGGAACAACCTACCCCCCGAACTGCGTATTACCTCGGAACTCAGCCTGTTCCAACAGTGTTTGAAAACGCTTTTATTCCAACAAGCCAGTCTTACATAACCTCCTACCGCTGATTTTATTGTGATAAATTTTAATTAGAGAGTTTTAAATGGTTTTAGCACAGGAAAGGATTTAATAAGTTTTTAATTATTTATCTTTGTACGTTTGTATCATTTTTTAAATTTGCCTATGCGCCACCCTGGGTCCTCCCGGAGAAGGGCGGGGTATAAATCCGAAATAAATAAATAAAATAAATTACTACTGATTCAAATTCTCCCATAATTTGTTTCCTAGAACAAGGAGATCTACATGTGATTTCAGAAATGCCTATTTACGTTTATTGAGCCTGATCATAAAACAATGAACCATTGTAGACTATTGGAACAGCAGACTATTCCTTTAATCTATATATTGATTAATAGCCAGATCATTGTTAAATATTTGAAATTTTATGTGCAGCTAGAAAAGAACACTTCCACTCTACCTATAACACAGCTCCTCTTTTAATAAACAAGATGAATGCCCTTCCATGTGAATTGTCTGTACATGAAGTTAATCGGAGAAGGGTCAGCAGAATGCATTCTAATTTGCCATTACTTCAAAGTCCAGATTCAACATATCTCTTGGCACCAAATGTTCTGCAACAGCTTATTAGTCTTAAAAGGACTGTTAAGTGGAGAAGAATGGCTTTACAATATCACTTGTTGATAGACAAAAAGCCAGAGAACAATGAGATCATTTGGTTGAGGCTTTCCAAAGAAATATGCTGATATAGCAGAACTTGCTAAGTAGACGGATGACTCTACTCCCTGAGTTGCTCCCCAGAGTTTTCATAAGATTTTTCAAATAAGACTTTTTACCATATTTTCCGGCGTATAAGACGACTTTTGAAACCAAAAAAAGTCAACCGAAAATCGGGGGTTGTCTTATACGCCAAGTATACGTGCCCCACGCCTCTCTGCTCCGTTTCTAACTGCCGCCTGGTGCTAAGCTCCCCAGCTGGCGGTGAGAAATGTAGCGGAGAGGCGAGGGGCAGTATGCGAAGGTCGCATGCACCCCGCGCCTCTCTGCTCCGTTTCTCACTGCCGCCTGGCACTAAGCTCCCCGGCTGGCAGTGAGAAACGTAGCGGAGAGGTGAGGGGCAGTATGCGAAGGTCGCACACACCCCACGCCTCTCTGGCGCTAATCTCCCCGGCCGGCGGTGAGAAGCAGCGTGGAGAGGCAAGGGGCAGCATGTGAAGGTCGCACGCACCACGCGCCTCTCTGCTCTGTTTCTCACTGCCGCCTGGCGCTAAGCTCCCCGGCCGGCGGTGAGAAACATAGCGGAGAGGCGAGGGGCAGCATGCAAAGGTCGCATGCACCCCGCACCTCTCCGGCGCTAATCTGCCCAGCTGGCGGTGAGAAGCGGCGCGGAGAGGCGA
>JAPKID020001773.1:0-12967 GCA_026931265.2 Tropidonophis doriae
GGGTCCCCCTCCGACACCAAGTCGTTAATGAGGGGGGCCTTGTTAACCACGGACCTGGCGTTACAAAACATCAGCCCGGGGCCCCGGCACGGTAGACCACGACCACCTAGCCCTCGAAGGGGGGGCAGGGGGCCAGAGCAAGGGACCGCAAGTAAACAACGGCCCCGAGTCCCCAGCCCCTGGGAGTATCGCTGCCCCCCACCGGCCCTGCCCACTCCCAGAACCGTAGGAATTAACTCACCCTCCAACGGAACACCTCCCTCCCCCTCCTTCGAATGCCTGTACCCGCCTGCCGGCCCTGGACCCTGACCTACCACTGATTGCCCCCTCCCACTCCCCACCCTGGGACCCCCTAAAACCTTATTTAAAAATTTCCTTAAACCCCCCCAAGTTTGCGCTTCCCCAAGTTTTCACTTTGCAGGCATGCCATTTTACTGACATAGTATTTCAAATATTTAACAAAGTAGAATAAAATCTATAAAACCTTATGCAATGATAAATGAATTTGTCTTTGAATCTTATATGGAAATTTGCATTGTTTTATAGCTTCATTTAAGAAATTTGATGTACTGTAATTTCATATTGCAGTCAGTACCTGGTATGACTTAACAGCTTATTTTTCTCCTCTGATGGAGTCATAGTTCCCATTGGATGGTGAAAGAAAAACAAAAAAAATAGATTATTCCAATGGATTACAATATTACAATTAAATCATTAATGTAAATATTGGTTAAAAATGACAACAGTGATTCTGATGCAAGGGTGTACATTTTAGTGTATTTATATCAAGTATTTTCTTCTTCAAATTCAGGGAACTTTTCTTTGTTATTCCTCTAATAAATCTTATTATTTTTCTCTGTTGATAACATATACTTTTTCAGAAAGACAATTTTCCAGGAGATTTGATTAATTGGGTCAATTGTTCTTCTCCTAAATAACCAATCTGTGTTTGGGAGGAATAAAATAGAATTTCAGATTGAAAGTCTATCTCGGTGATGGTGAACCTTCTTTGGCTCACGTGCCAAAACCGGGGGGAGTGGAGGGGGTTCATGCGCAGGTGTGCCACCCCAATAATGCTATGCGCACGACCCCAGCATACGTCCACACACGACCAGTGCTCCCTCCCATTTTTGGTGTGCTTTTTTCACCCTCCCCAGGCCCCAGAGGCTTTACAAGAGCCTGGGGAAAGCGAAAACAGCTGCCACTGCCTCCCCCCCCCTCCAAAGCCCTCCAGAGGCTTCAGGAGCTTCCCTGAAGCCTCCGGAGTGTGAAAAACCAGCCCTATAGGCAACCTGGAAGTTCAGGAACAGACTTCCGGTTTGCTCATAGGGCTGGTTTTAGCACTCCGGAGCGTTCAAGAGCCTTTAGGAGGGTGAAAACTGGCCTCAAAAGTGATTATGGGAATGCTACAACAGTATGAAAAATGGTTATAAGCAATGATGGGATTCAGCTGGTTCGCACCAGTTCAGCTAAACTTAAAGTGACCGGATTTTCACAATCTGAAAGCGGGACACCGTTGATAAGGGGGGGGGGAGCACGCGTGCCTGTGCAGAGGACGTTAGGGCAGGGGCGTGCTCCCAACAGCCACCGCGGGGGCCACTTTAAAGGAAGCAGCGGCACCGATCTGGTGGTTCTCAGCGCATGAGGGACGGCCTTCGGGGCGGCTGCTGGGTCTGGTGGCGGCACAGGAGGTGCCGGCCAAGCAGCGCGATGGCTCCAAGCATGGAAGGCGAGAATGACACGCTGGGACATGGGGCCCGCAAGGGCTTCTGGGCCCTGCCCGGTGCAGGGAAGGGCACTCAGGTGAGCAGGCCAGGCCCTTGCGAGCCCTGCATCCTAGCGTGTCGCTCTCGCCTTCCGCACTCAAAGCCATTGCACTGCTTGCCCCACCTCCTGCGCCGCTGCCAGACCAAGCAGCTGTGCGCCTGACCATTGGACCGAAGGCCATCCCTCACGCACTGAGAGCCGCCGCCACTGCCTTTAAAGAGTGCCCTGCAGGGGGGAGCATGCCCCGATGCCCTCTGCAGGCGCATGACGTGCCGGAGCACACGCATCCCTCCTCCGAGGCCCTCCCCGCCCGAGCCAGCGCTCAGAGGCGCCCACCTCTGAGCACGTACAGAGCGCCCAAAGAGGGACATTTTGAAGAAAAAGCAGGTGGCGGGCTATCTAATGGAGTAGCAGGACTGTCCCGCCAAATTCCGGACATCTGGTCACCTTAGCTAAACTGGTTGTTAACTTTCTGTGCAATTCGGCGAACCAGCTGACCCTTTCCAGTGACCCTTTCCAGTCACTCCTCACCTGGCCTGAGAAAGTAAGGGCAATAGTGGGGGAGGGAGACTCATTCTGGGTGGGGCTGGAAATCTTCACTGTAGAGGGTGTGTGTGCAAGAAGTGGTGCAAGGAGTAGCACAGCCCTCACCGGTCAGAGAAGTGGTCAGGTCTGATGCCTCATCTCTTGCTGGTCTCACTGCCTGACAGTCAGGTTTTAAAAAATATTTTAGCCGCAGGAAATAGCGGGCAGCTACTTCCGGCCTTTGTTGGTGCAGCTGGGCATGCTTTGGTTGCTCAGGGAGACGCGAAGCCTGCTCTCCGCCCTGAGACACTGGCCTGCTGTTTTTGCCGCTGCCGCCTCATGGCCTGTCCGCTGACCCAATCTAGCTGACACTGCTGCTGTCAGGGTCGCATTGTGACTCCACATTATAATGGACTCCAGGAGGAGGAGGAGGGAACCCCATCTCCCCCATTGTACACTAAATTTCACTGTGCTGCATATGGTGCTGCGAGAGCAGGTGGCAAGCCATTTCAGCCATGGGATGGTAAAAGCAGCAGAGGCAGTGGTGCGGGTCAGGTTGGGTCAGTGGGCAAGCCATGAGGCAGCAGTGGTGAACATGGCAGGCCCGTGTCTCAAGGTGGAGAGCAGACTGCATGTCTCCCCGAGCAACTGAGGCATACCCAGCTGTACCAACAAAGGCTGGAAATAGCTGCCCGCCATTTCCTGCTGCAAACATATTTTTTAAAAATCTGACTGTTGAGACCTAGCAAGAAATGAGGTGCTGGAGAATCAGACCTGGCCACTTGTCTTTGCCGCATTGCTTCCTGAACGTGGCTTACAGCTCTGAGCCCAAAGCTGTGGGAGGCGGGGGCTACCTTGAGCACAACAAGAGTGGAATGCTGTTGCTGCGCAAAGGCAAGTACAGGGGCGCCTTGCTGCCGCATTAAGTCTCTGGCCATGGCCACCGCTGCTTCTACCCGCCTGCACTGCCCTACCTTTCCGTGAGTGATGTCATGTTGGCCACACCCACTCAGTCACATGATAACCCCCCAGCCAGTCATTAGGAAGAACTGGTTATTAAACTACTTGAATCACATCACTGCTTATGTCACTTTTTTCAGTGCTGTTGTAACTTCGAATAGTCACTAAATGAATGGTTGTAAGTCAAGGACTACCTGGGGGGCTCCCCCATTTTTTGTGTAAAATGTACTTTAGAAAGGCATTTAAATTGGAGGGAATGGGAAGTTGTATTCAGTTTACATTATTATAATTATATATGGTAAAAATGTGAACTCTCATGCTCATGAGAATAAGAACACAGGTAACTGGGGGGTCCCCAATTGGATGATATAAATCTCCTTACCTCTTTTGCTGAGACGCTTAATTGCTAGAACTATCAGACCCCCAGAGATCATTAAAACAACAAGGGATGTTGTGACTGCACCGGTATAGAGCAAAACTTGCTTTAGATAATTGGCAGTGTTTTCTGAAATTCAAAATATTAGAAATGAAATAAGTCAAGTCTTCTACATTCTTCTCTTGTAAGACTCCAATATCCTGATATTGGCTCTCTAGCTCCATCCATTTACATCAAGAACTAAACCTCTTTGACCTGAGACTCTGAGCAATGTCTGACATACTTTGTACCCTTGGTACATTATGAGAAAATATGCCAAGCTAAACTTTCTTAGAAAATGCAGGTGGATGAGTGGGGAGAATATGATTTTTTAAAAAATCTTCAGCATTCCTTTATGAGTCATTTTAGAGAAATAAATTTTACAGCAAAATAATGCTTTTAAACATATTAATTAGTAAGTGCTTTCTAACTTATTCTTTACGATCACTATGTCAAAGGAAACATGTTAAGTTCTTATAAATTAAATATTTCAGTTTTGAAATGCTGTCTAAGTACTTCTTTATATTTCTAAGATAGGACACAATGACAACAGCTGTAAAGCAGAGTCTATTATGAAAGTAAATATAAATTACTTTTTCTCTGAAAAAAATTAGAGTAAACCAGCAGAGGGCAGCATTAATACACACTTCTTTGGCAAAAGTCCTACCCTACTCACTGCAGAACAGTTTTCTAACTGATTTTTGAAATTGGAGCAGATGATTGCAATTTGCATAGAGAGAGATTGTGGTACCTTGACAAACAGGCATCTCAGCAGACCACCGGCCATCAGGTTGGCAGTGCATCCTACTTGTTCCATTGAGAGTGAAGCCCTCAGTGCAGTAGAAGCGACAAGCGGAGCTGTAGCTGAAGTGGCCCCAGGGATGGGAGCAGTTCTTTTTCATGTTCTCTGTCTCTTTAAGGGGGGGACACTTTGTTGCTGTGGGGGAGGCAGGAATTAAAATTAAGAAAAGTACATCACAGGATCTTTCAGAACTGGACAAAGGCTGAGCGAAGGATCACATTGTGAAGAAAAAGTCACAATATTGGTTGTAGTGATACTGATGTTGGAATTAGAAAAAGTAATGGGTACATGGTGTTTGTATGTGTGGGAGCATCTAAATGTGTGTGTGGTGTGTGGGGGAGGGGAGAATTACTTGTGCTGAAAACTTGGTGTAGAGACCTTGGATTCTATTATTGAAAGAGAGAATAATTCTCTCTCCTGAGTACTACTGGATTCCCAGGTTATCCTATGACTGCTGGCAGATTCAGAATGAACAAGTAAATGGGTGGATATGTATTTAAGGAAACAATGCCACCAATTACTTCAAATTGCATTTGGGACCACCTGCAGTCACAGAGCCTAAAGTATCCCTACAATGTTAACATCTGGTTGATCAAATACAGGAACAGACTACTGGGTCGTAGCGGCATTTGGCTTGACCCAAGAAGGCTTTTTTTATGGTTTTACCCGAAAGTACATGTAATTAGGCCAGCTTCTTGGAAAGGGCGATTTATAGTTGGGATGTTATTGCAAGAAAAAAAGGCTCTCAATACTTCTTCAGTGTGGGCACCTTACTGAAGGAGGGCTTTTGCAGATGGTTTTATTGCAATGTGGAGTTGAAAAGGGTTAGATGCTCCTTCACAATTAATATAGGAGGAGACCCACATTGGTCTATGGTGGCAAAAAAAACCCAGGAGTCTCATAACACCTTTCTCATGGACTGCAGCTCTTTTTATCAGATGCACCGAGCGGTTGGGCTGATGTCGTATTTAAACTGAGCAAAGCTTTTCTAAAAAGGTCTGCTATTCTATAGAGCCATTGAGTATTATACTCACAGTTATCAAAAAATTTCAGCCATTTTCAGAATGGGTTGTTAACATATTAGGCTTTTAATACAGTACAACTATAAGTTGTATGTAATTTGTTTTAACCATAAGCTATCTTCCTTTCACCCATCCCAAACTTAGCCCAGTTTAAATCCTATATCTGTCTGGCCACTTTGTGCTTCTGCTGAAGTAAGCTGGATCTCACAAAATCATGTGGCTGTTAATAATATTTGTTAATTGGAAAAGGTGCTACCAGACTCCTGTGTTTTGCCTTCACAGTTACATATGTTACAGCCACGTAGCATGAAACCAAGAAGGAGCAGAAGCCTCCCATAAGTCACAGTGCAAGTGGAATAGGAAACCATCTTAATATATTTTGTTCATGTACATTCATTTATTAAACAATTTCTCTAATAGAAGATAATATATGTAGTTGAACTATGGAATTCGTTGTGCTTCTGAGCTTAGTTGTTGGATTGCGGATGCTTCCCTCCTGCATTTCAAGCAGTATATAGCACTCAATATGTTAAGTTCTCTGACCTTCACAAAATGGTGCAAATCCCGTCCACTCTCCTGTGGCCATACAGTTCAGCCTTTTGGATCCAATTCTTTTAAAACCCATGTCACAGGAGAAGACACAGCTGGAGTTATATGTGAAGTTTCCATAAGATTGAGAGCATTTGAGCTGTCCATTCTTTGGAACCTGCAATTCGGGGCACTTGAGAGCTGGTGAAAAACAAATTGAAACCTTTAGGAGAAAAATCTACAAATGTTGCAGAAAGATGCAGGAGAAAGAAAATATTAAGCAATTAATAACATACAAAGTGAATGAAGGAGAAGGCCTTCTCTGCACATTAAATTCAGAAGCTAGAAATATCTGGGAATATTAGATGCTAAGCCAAAAAAAACCCCACTAAGCTTTATGAAACTTCCTTATTTATTTTAAGTTTTTAAAATTATTTGCATCATTTCTGCAGAAAGTTCATATTCTACCTATCATTTATCACTGGAATGTATTATTTAATTTGATTTTAGAAGAGCACTGCTTCTTTGGTGCTAAATGCTTAAGTCTCAATTAGTATATCTGTAGCTTATTCACCAGGATTGTTCCTTTATGAGAGAGAGGGGAAAGGGAAGAAAAAAAGAACAATGAAAAATAAATTTTGTGTTCTGCATAGAGTATTTGCATATGTGCTTTTGTATATTACTTCATATTGTGCTTTGATTTTGATTATTTTATTATGTCAGACACCCAGAGTCATTGGGAGGTGGGTGGTTTCTAAATAAAATAAAATGTTGTTGTATATGCTTGTAATAAATTAAACATGCAGAAAGTGTTTCTGTTGCTAAAATGTGGAAAGGTATCACATTTGTCATTTCTGCTGCTTGTTTGGAATTATAAACCAAGAAGCTTACTCAAACAGGCTGTAAGAGTA
Organism: Tropidonophis doriae; assembly: GCA_026931265.2. NCBI lineage: Eukaryota > Metazoa > Chordata > Lepidosauria > Squamata > Natricidae > Tropidonophis > Tropidonophis doriae. The sequence continues at coordinate 6,931 of JAPKID020001773.1, forward strand.
AGCTATGTTATGTATCTATATGTCATATAATGGCTACAAAAATAAAACCAAAGACATAGAAATCAAGAAAATTGACTTACTGAAAATTAAATACTTTTTTTGTGTGTGCAATCCTCAACAAATTATGTTTTTTATCTTCTGAAGATATTTACCAGCTCTTAAAAATAAGCCTACATTCAATTTGGAGATGAACCACCATGGTAAAGATGGAGGATTTCTAGCCTTCAACCCACATCATTTCTTAAACCTACCTTCACAGATGGGTGTCTCTCCAGTCCAGTTTCCCTGATTTGTGCAGTTCAGCTTCTCTGATCCAGCTAACTCAAACCCAGAGTTGCAGGAGAAGGTACAGCTGGAGTAATATGCAAAATGTCCATAAGGATTAGAGCAATTTTCTTTGCCATTCTCTGGGTTTTTCAGGGGTGGGCATTGGACAGCTAAAACAGGTACAGTACAAGTACATTAAAATAAACTATATCATCATCTTGGATGAATCAAATAATGCATATTGTTCAATTATGTTCTCACAGGTAGTCAATCAGTTCCATACTGTAAAAAGGCAATTATGCTACTTTCTGCTCCTCTCTTTTATCAACAAGTGTTTTCAGAATCACACTTCTATAGAGTCAGTTTTCTTTTGAAGATACATCATTGCAGACTTATTGTATTTTAACTACTTTATTAATTTGCAAGTTGAGAGGAAGGAAATTTATATTAATTATTAAAGTTTTATCACCTCTTCTGAAAGTAAGCCCTGTACAGTGCTTGAAGGCTCACAAAGCTATCTACTCCTTCCCAGTCAGGTGCTCAGCTCTATCATCTTTCTTTCTGTCTGTCTTTCTTTTTGGCTTCCATCAAATGAATGATTTCATCTCTTACCTGGATAGATGGCAATTTATTCAATCATTAGACAACACTGGCTGTTGAAGCCACTAAGACATGCACACTATAAGAGGTGGAATGTTGTTGAAATGGGGCCTTCTCCTTTCCTCCCAAGGCATTCAATGAAAATGGGAAAGAAAATTGGCTCATAAACTTCATAGATTTCATTGTCTATGCATTAATGCTTCTAGCATGGAAATAGAACAAGCTTGATCTCTTAGCAGAGAAGAGTAAATATGATGTGATGAACATAATGAAGACTGGCTAGGCCCATGATGGCGAATCTAGGCATGTGTGCCAGAAGTGGCATGCAGAACCATCTCTCTGGGCATGCCAGCCATTGCCCGTTGCTCTTCGGGTTCCATGTGCACATGCACACCAACCAACTGGTCTTCACATGTGCATGTGTGCCAAAAACCTGACGACCAGGTGACTGGCACACATGCACCTGCCAGAAACTGGAAGCTCAGCTTCCCGGCATGTGCATGTGCAGCGTGGAGCTGCTCTTCTGGTTTCTGGCACTCCCCCACACGCACACACCCATTTCGGCACTCACTGTGAAAAGGCTCACCAACTCTGGGCTAGGCTGACTACTCTGGTTGAAATACTTTGAAGGATATTATTTATTGAAAGGAACTGGTGCCAAGTCTTTAAGGCTTAATAGATTAAAACCAACAATTCAGTTATACTTTGAACTGAACCAGTAAAAACAGCAAGGCCTGTACTATGATAGTTAAATGGAGACTATTAACAAGTGGGCTGCTGCATTCGGTATCCGATATAATTCATAAATGGTCTTTAAAGACAGCCCAAGTAAAGCACATGGAAGTAGTCTGTACAGGTGGTGATGAGAGCATAGATTACTGCACCTAAGTCCTCCTGTACCATGTAAGGTTGTAGGTGATGCTCCAGTTATAGCTAAGCAAAATCCTTCCAGACAGAGTTTACATCTCCCACCTGATGCACCTGCCCATAAGTCCAGAAGAATCCCAAAACAGAACCTATTATTTCACAGGTGGCACCTGCCCAGCCAGAGGCACCACTGGGATTGGTGGATAGCAACTCTATCTTGCTTCCATTCAACTTTAGCCCATTTACTCACATTCAGACATTTGTGGTCTCTAGACGCCCAGATAAAACATCAGTATCTCTCAGTATAGTCTGGGGGTAGCAGTATATAATTGGGTAGCATCATGGCAGATCAAATAAAAAGCCTAAAAGGACCTGAAGAGGAACATTATCTCCAACAAGGTCATCTGGAAGAGTGACAAAAGTCATCTTTGTCTCCTATCTGGGCCTGAACCCAGATTGAAAAGAATATAGATAATCTGCTTCTTCTAGGATGTTATGTACTTGATCCATCACTACTATCTCAACAACCTTTTCCAAAAAGGAGGGCTTTCTAGGATCACAGGAAATAATGTGGCCTTTTCAAAAGAGAGCGCTTCATAGGCTCCTTCAGAGCTGCAGGCAGCTCCCCTTCACTTAGGGAGGAATCAGCAAAGTAACATATTCAAGTGGTCACCTTTTTACTTATTCCTTGCCACAGTCAGGATGGACAGAAGTCCACATTATATATTTGAAGGACAATCAATAAAAAACCCTAACCATTTCTTTGAAGGCCATGAACCAAAAGGAGGCCCAGATAATATGGCAATATGGTGACCATAAAAACTCCCCCATGAGAAAAATTTTCGATAAATATGAGCGACTGTTGACAATAACACCAGCCAGATTGGTCAAAATGCTCAGGCAGGAGTTAGTGACCCTAAATAAGTTTGCTGATAATAGCTTGACAATACAATAAGGAGAAGTGAGCCCACTTTGCTTCCTTTATCATCACAGTGTAGGCTGCATGATCAGATTCCCTCTAGTTTTTCTTTACGGATGTGTCAAGCATTAGGTTTGACAATTCATTTTTCAGCTGGCCTCAGATATTGTCTGTATTCCTGATCAGAAATTGTATTTAATACTGACCTTTACAGAAAGGTATTTCTTGAGTCCAGTTTCCTAATGCTGTGCAATCAAGTGTTGCTTGCCCAACCAGTTGAAAACCAGCATCGCAGGAAAAGTTGCAACTGGAGCCATATGCAAAATGGCTATGAGGGTGAAGACAATTCAAATGGCCATTTTCAAGCCTTTGTAGAAATGGGCACTTGGCAGCTGAAATGAACAAAGTAAAGCTGTGGATACAATAAACTGTACATATACTTTATATGTGGATGTTTAAAAAAAGGTGATACAGGTAGTTCTCATGATCACAATTGAGCCCAACATTTATGTTGCTAAGTGAGACAACTAAGTAAGCTTTGCCCTGTTTTCTGACCTTTCTTGCCACAGGTGTTAAGTGAATCACTGCAGTTATTAGGTTAGTAACATAGTTATTGAATGAATCTGGCTTCCCCATTGATTTTGCTTATCAGAAGTTTGCAAAGGGGATCACAAGACCCCAGGATATACAACTATCATAAATATGAGTCAGTTGCAAAGCATCTGAATTTAGACCATATCACGATGGGGCTTGGAACTATGAAAAGAGTCAAAAGTCACTTTTTCCAGTGCCATTATAATTTCAAACAGTTCCTAAATGAACCGCTGTAAGGCGAGAACTACCTATAATATGTGTAATATAGCAATTGAAACAGATTGCATGTGTACAATTACTACACCCCCCACCACACACACACACACACACACTAATATAGTATTCATATAACAAAAGGATGTTTCCTTGAAATGAAGAAAGTAGAATATACATGATTCAGAGCTTAATACAACTGCAATATTTCTTAAATGTTTTGCTCTCTGGTCCCCTTCCTGCTTTTAAAAATGTGGAGGAATAGTGGACTGAAGAGGTCTTTGTGAAAGCAGAGCAGTGACCAAAGAACCTTTGAATATACCAATTATTTGGAACCTCTCCAGATTAGATGAGAATAGCAAGTCTTCCTCTTTTCCCACAAGGTCATTCATAATTCCTTTATACCTCTCTTGTAAATCCAATAAGACAAAAAAATATCCAGGTGACTGTATGGACTTCAGCTTTCTATATTCCTTTTTGAGTTGTAAAACCTCAGCTAGTTTCTTTTGTATACACAATGAGACATTCTTTTCCAAGTTATTCTTTTGCTCTGTCATTTGTAAATCCACTTTCAGTACCATCTCTATCTTGTTAGATAAAATTTGTTCCATATCTGTCATTCAATAACATCTTTTGGACAGAGTCTATCCATGGAGGCAGGCATAATGACTGACCCTATGGACATTGTGTCAGCCTTCCTAATCTCTAAAAAAGATCTATTTATCACAAGAAGCTTTATGTGCTTTATAATTAATTTCAAAATATAGTAAAAGTTACTATACTCCAAATTTACCTGACCTTAGGTTGTTTATAACTTCGTAAGATCACAATTTTGTTTAGTTTTTGGTTATTTATTTAAAAAAATTTAATTCTTAAGTTTATGATTAATATTTTCTTTCATTCAGAATTGAAGGCTAACTTGTCATGTGTTTTCTGAAGGTCTCTAATAGCCTAAAAGTAATTTCCAAAAGTGATTAGAGAGTGAGCATACTGCATACTGCTTCTGCTTTCCCCTTTCAGCCCCAATGATTAGAGAGTGAGTTATAGGAAACCTAGTGCCCTTTAAAAGGCATCGACTATGGCTGCAAGTAAGAAAGCTATTCTTGTCATTTTCTTTCCAATGTTCCCAAACATAGAAAACCACTATCCTGCAGTCATGTACTCCTCTCATGGGAAGCTGCTGTCCAAAGCACATGTAGGCAATTTACCATTCTAGGAAGCAATCAGGCAGGAGAGGCAGGAGCTCCCAGTGGCTTAATGGTCAAAGAAAGAAATGAAGAGAGGACCCACCCTTGTGAATCAAATAGTTAAAAGTAGAGGAGGGAAGTTTGTACCTTCAGACTTTCAAAATTATCTTAATGTAGCCTTATGATAAAATAGAATTTGTTTATCTAGTTGTTTTTCATGTCTGGTTTACCTGGAAGGGCAGACATCTTTCTTACAAGTCTGATGCCACAACTCCCCCCCCCCACCTTTCCCATCTGTACTAGATAAAATAATTGTTTCTTTCTAGTTTAGTTTGTTTCTTGTTCTACATTACCATCTACACAGCACTGGATTCTCTGTCTAACTGCCAAGATTGTATTCTCTATTTACCTTCACAACTGGGTGTGGCTGCAGACCACTTTCCCAAATGTGTGCACTGAAGTTGACTTGTTCCAATGAGTACAAAGCCCACATCACAGGAGAAGGCACAACTGGAATTATAAGCAAAACTTCCATGTGGATGAGAACATTTTAATTCTCCATTTTGAGGAGTATCCAGGTTTGGGCATTCAATAACTAGAATGGGAGAGATTGTTGGTGAAAGAAAGAATTATGACAGCCAGTGCAATCATTCCAAAAGGAAGTCCAAGAATGAAATCAGTGTTCTTCAAAGTGGAGATTTCTATACATCTCCAAAGTCGAGATTTCCAGATTACAATATTGTGTTTAAATTCAAATTGTCCAAAGTTGAAAGAGCTTATTAACTTCAGAAAAACATTAAATTTCATTGGAGAAAACAGCCACAAAAATCAAGCTGAGATGAAGGAACTTTACCATGGCATGCTGGTAATGGAGAACTCCAATGCCTGGTTGCCAAGCAGAAGGTTGTGTTTGTCCCAGTCAAGAGAAAGCCAGGTTCACACGTAAACTGACAGGTGGATTGGTAAGCAAACTCTGCAAATGGGTGAGAGCAGGCCATCTCCCCATTTTTAGGATTCTGCAAATGGTGGCATTGCATAACTGGGAAAAAAAGCCACAGATTTTATAAAGACATTGACTTTTAAGCATGGCTCAGTTTTATGATAGATTTTTCTTAAACGAAATCATACTTAGACACTGATACAGATTAACAGAGTTGGAAAGGACCTTGTAGATCATCTAGTCCAATTCCCTGCCCAAGCAGGAGACTCTACACCATTTCTGACAGATGGCAGTCCAGTCTCTTCTTGAAAGCTTCCAGTGAAGAAGCTCCCACAACTTCTGAAGGCAAGCTGTTCCATTGGTTGATTATTCTCTCTGTCAGAAAATTTCTTCTTATTTCCAGGTTGAATCTCTCCTTGTTCAGTTTCCATCTATTATTCCTTGTCTGGC
>JAPKID020001774.1:0-14265 GCA_026931265.2 Tropidonophis doriae
CATTTCCTCAGCAATCGAATAAGCCTCTTAACGTTCCCACACTGCATGGAGGCCTACTAGGCCCAAAACTAGGCATGGGGCATAGCACATTCCCAGGTGACCCATTTTTGGTCCCAGGAGGCTGTATGAAGGCCTACTAGGCCCAAAACTAGGCATAGGGCATAGCACATTCCCATTTTTGGTCCCAGGAGGCTGCATGATAGGTAGGTAGAGGGAGAGAGAGTGAGGGAGAAATACAGTATGTGGGTAGGTAGAGGGATAGAGAGAGGGAGAAATACAGTAGGTAGAGGGATAAAGAGAGAGAGAGGGAAAAATACAGTAGGTAGGTAGAGGGATGGAGAGAGATAGGGAAAAATACAGTAGGTGGATAGGTAGAGGAATAGAGAGAGAGAGGGAAAAATACAGTAGGTAGGTAGGTAGGTAGGTAGGTAGGTAGGTAGGTAGGTAGGTGATAGAGAAAGAGGTGGAAAATACAGTAGGTAGGTAGAGGGATATATAGAGAGGGAGAAATACAGTAGGTGGGTAGGTAGAGGGCTAGAGAGAAGGAGAAATACAGTAGATAGGTAGGTGGGTAGGTAGAGGGATAAAGAGAGAGAGATAGGGAAAAATACAGTAGGTAGGTAGGTAGAGGGATAGAGAGAGGGGAAAAAACAGTAGGTAGATAGGTTGGGGTTTATACGGTGGTTGTGTGTATGTAATTGTGTGTGCAGGTGTACATCTACACACAAATTGGTTGGCCATTTAACCAGACTAGGCCACAACAACGCATGGCCGGGTACAGCTAGTTCTATAATACAGTATATGCAGATTGTCTGATAAATTTAGTTTTCTTTAAACTAATTTGTTGGGAAGATGACTTTGAATAGCTTTGAATAGCTTTGACTTCCAAATATCTTTTCTGCTATGAAACAGCTAACCTATTTTGCATGAATATATCTTCTCTTTAAAAACACATAAATCCTGTTGCATTGTAGTAATACAGTGGGTAAAACAGTGAAATAGATTTTATTTTATTTTTTTATTTACATTTTTATACCGCTCCCTTTCCCCAGGGGACTCGGGGCGGTGAACAGGTACAATTAAAAACCCCATCTATACATAAACCTTAAAACATTATTAAATTAATCTAGTACCTGATTTAAAATACTTTTAAATTAAGTTAAATTAAGATTAAATAAAATAAGCTTAAAACCCTATCTAGCTAGGACATCCTTTTTTGTTTTTATTAAAAATAGCAGCATATGGGTAGTGTTTATCAGGCCAGGTTTATAGTTGTGATGTTGTTTACAGGTACTCCAGGTACTGGAGTACTACAGGTACTCCTTGACTTATTACCATAATTGGGACCAGAAATCTGTCATAAATCATTACGGTTATAAGTCAAGGCACTAATGTTATCCAAAGTAATTTGGTTGATCCTTTTAGCCCTTGTGATATTGAGAGTCACTTGGCAAATGAGCAACCATATAATAAATAAATACCTTTATTTCAGAAGTTGTTCCATGATATAGGGGACTTTTCAAAGTACACTGTTTTCAAACAACAAATTCAAAGAAATTCAGAAGCTAGTTTTTTGTATGATGCTGGACAAATCTACCATATCTCTGATTTTTGTCCAACAGAATCAAAATACTTATTTATTGATTCAGAATTCTGATTTTAAAAGTATTAGTTTGTCAGCATTGATGATACATTTCAATCCATTTTCACTGTAATGTTTTAACCATTTTCCATATGTATACTATCTTTTAATTTAATTGTCAAAAATTGCTTCCTGATTTTATTTCCTGTTGTACTTCTAGTCTGCCAGCCATATTGCCTCCAATACCAAGGCCAGTGCAAAAGTTAAAAAGGATAACATGAAATATGCCAGTTGGGCTGCAAACCAAATCAATAGAGCTTACCAGGTGAGGGTTTTGTTAAACTCAATACATTTTTTATAATATATTAGTTTTTAAAACTTGATGATACCGAAAAGGAAATTATCATAAAAAGCCACTCACATGCATATTTGTGTGATGACCTACATAACACAGAGTTTTAAACAATTCTTGCGGAAACATGAATACACAATAGACATTATTTAATTTCTGAATATGTGGATGTTGTTTTGCTATCACAAGGACATACTGAACAGGTACAAAATATCCATCCTACCTGTTTTTAAAGTTTTTTTTTCTCTTAGCATTGCATCATAAATCATTTTTTCCACATTTCATGAGTGCCTTTACTAAATGTATCCAATAGGCTTTATTAGTTTATTTGTTACATTATTGTGTTTACTTTGTTTATCTTTTGTCTTGGGAGTGTATGCTAATTTTATCTACATCAACTCTGTAGGCAGAGAAACAATGAACTGGTCCACATTTTACCCATTGAGCTCCCCAGTTCAATCCATTGCCCTGATATATTTTTGTCTTAAAAGCCTGACTAGAATCTTCGATTAATTAAGTTTGGATATTTGTAAATGGAAAATTATTAAGACCAGATATTGTGAACAAATACCTAACACGGTGTCCAAGCAATCAAAATGACATTTCTGTACATGGAAATCACCAGATGGAGTATATAAAAATCAAATTGCCTATATTATTGTTAAAAGCAGACAAAGGAGTACAGTTATATTATCAAAGGCATGGCCAGGTGCTGACTGTGGAACAGATTACGAACTGTTTAGATGCAGTTTCCAAGTTAAGCTAAAGAAGAAAGCCAGTCAGTTTCCACAATATGATCTTGAACATATGCCCACCATTTTCAAGAAGAACATTGGGAATTGCTTTGAAGTCCTGAAGCTCACTAATAGAAAATTGGAGGAATGATGGAATGAGCTTAAAGAAGCTGTGTGGGATAAATGTGAAAAGAAACTGCCAGTAGGGAAGGGGGGTGGGGGGTAAACTAAACTGGATATAAGAATAAACTGTGGAAAATTGCAAAGAGTAGTAGACAAGACAAAAACCTCAGAAAAGGACTTAAAAGAATTTAAAACGGTTCTTAGAAGAGACAAAAACTGTTATTATAATATCTGTAAAGGCATTGATGACACCGATAGAAGAAAATATTTGAAGATGTAAACTAAAAAAATAAGGAAAGGCTTTCTAAAGAACTCTGAACTCAGAAGGGGGGTTGTAACTTGAATTGGTAGGGTAGAGTACATTAATAGATAGATAGTAACCAATTAAAAGGAGATCAAACGAAGGTGAAAGCAATGTCCTGTAATACTGTACAGGAGATAAGTCAACATGCAAAATATATTAGAAGGTGTTCCCTTCATATAAGAATCTCTGGCATTAGCAGTTAAGGTTAGATCAGCACTGTAGTCATGACCACTACCCACAGAAATATAGCAAGCAACAAGAACCAACAAAATTTCTAAGCAAGCTATGTACCAGGAGAACAACAGAATGACTCATAAATTGAAGAAAAACAATTTATGTTCAAACACCAAAAAAGAGAGACTTGCAACTATTGTACAATATTTTGTACAATATTTTGCAAGTCACAGGCTAGCTAAATAGTGCTAAATATAATCCAACACACATTACAGATTTACATAGAAAAAGATACTAGAGCCACGATGGCGCAGTGGTTAGAATGCAATACTGCAAGGTACTAATTTGGCAGTTCAAATGTCATCACGCTGAAGGTTGACTCAGCCTTCCATCCTTCTGAGGTGGGTAAAATGGGGACCCAAATTGTTGGGGGAAATATCTAAACTTGTTAGAGAGGGCTATAAAGCTCTGCAAAGTACTGTGTAGTGAATATAAGTCTAAGTGCTATTATAAATATGTTCATTGTTATATCGTGCACTGTAGTAGTTTAGTTGGATTATCATTGTTTATGAAATAGCCTATTGCTTTGGGCTAATTAGTTCATTCTTAATCACTGACAATGGATGCTCTGATTTTATGTTAATAAAGCTTAAATGCTAAACACAGTTTCATAATATGCAAATTAATTTCTTAGTGATAAAAAGTATCTATATGAAACTGACTTTAAAATAATATCAGCAATTTATAAACCTTCTAAAATTCAGTTCTGTAAAGTTAGATACTATACTTTTAGTTTATTTCTAAACACAGCAGTACAAATTATAAAATGCAATTTTTATTTCATAACTTTATGGTCCAATTCCAAAGCTATTGGTAAGTTATGTTACAAGTGAATCAAAATTATCATTAACTGGCTCATCTTTCAGTTGATTCTTAACAGAACAGTTGCATTGTTACTCAGCTAAAATATACTTAAAACAAATGTCAGCATTTCTTTGTGACTTCATGTATTTATGATACATTGCATACTTCAGCTGTATTTTAACTGAAAAGTGACAGATACCATATCTAGCTAAAAACTGCAAGGGGAATTTAAATAGGTGGGATAAAATTACATACATGAGAAATTGGCCTGGATATCAAGTTTACACCCTACTCTTATAAAAGATGCCATAAAATACTGCTGAACAAATACCAAACTTTGCTTGACCTGAGTGCACCATGTGGTTTGCCTTGTCCATATGTATTTAAAGCTACTAATAATCTAAAAACCCAGCAAATGGACTGAGAATGTAGATATTGTTTCTTTGAAATATCTCTGTTGCTAAAGGTTGCCACCTTGTGAGCAAAGCAAAGAAGTATTCCTGCTTGCCCCCTTTTTTAAATAAGGAGAATTGAACAAGAACTTAAGTTTTAAGGCAATAAATAACTCCACCGATAATAGGTTAGATTTGTTAGACCCTGAATCATTTGTGCATGCACAGAAAAACACGTGTTGTGGTTAAAGCATCAAGATAGAAACTGGAAGGCCATGAGTTCTAGTCACGCCTTAGACTCAATGTCAGCCAGGTAACTATGGACCACTAAGCTATCGGTGATCAGCTATAGGAAGGAGACAATGGTAAGCCACTTCTGAGAAACCTTGCTGATAAAACTGCAGGGATTTTTCCATGCAGCTGCCAGGATTCAAAAATTGACTTGATGACACAAACAATTGTAATGGATGACTCTCATTGTTACATTAGAGTAAAAGTTTTATATAATTAAGTGACATTAATGTAGTCACTAGAATGGGATAAGATGTTGTAATAACTACATCTATTTGGGGGGGGGGCTTTCTATAACTATTTTGTGATTTGGTTAACCATACATTTAAATTATAAGTACATTTTAATTATAAATACATTTTTATCCTTCACTGTATTGATGTATTAAAACAGGCATATGTATGTTCAATTTTTTTCATTACCTTTTTCTATTGAGCTGGAACCAATTACCATATTTTTCCATAGCAATATCATTTTGAACAATGCGTTCTTAAATAATCTTTTCATAGGATTCCTTAACTGCAATATCGAGACCTACCTTAAAAGATGTAGGTAGTCTTCAGCTTACAACCAGAATAGGGACTGGAAAATACACCAGCAAGCAATACAGACATTAAGCAAGACATCATGGGACCATATCCAGTTTTACCATCCTTTATCAATTGGTCTTTAAGTGAGACATATGTTTGCAACCTCCTTCCAGCTTCCTTATTGACTTTACTTGTTGGAAGCTTGCTGGGAAGGTCGAAAATGATGTTCCTATTATCACCAGATACTGCAGTTGACAGAAATCCAGGCTGGTGGCTAAGTACATGTTGTGTCCATGGGGACACTGTAGTAATCACAAGTGTGAGGGCCACTTTTAAGTTGCTTCTTTCCAGCACCATCATAACTTCAAACAGTCACTAGACCAGGAGTGTCAAACTCAAAGCCCAGGGCCCAGATCTGGCCTGTTGTGTGCTTAGATCAGGCCCCTAGGGCCTCCCTGGAAACAGTGAAGGACTGGCCCACAGTGTCTCTATCGGAAAAAAAGGAGCTTGGGGGGCCAAATGCAGCCCTCCCAAAGCTCCGTTTTCGCTAGCAAAAGATTGTAAGAGGCTGTTGCAGCCTAAAACGGAGCCTGGGAGCACGTTTACTCTGGCAGAGTGCTTGGGTGCCCCCAACAAGAGTGATGGGGAGCAATCACCCTGGCTATGTTTACTCTACCTCCCCCCTCACCCATGATGTGTCTTCAATGAAATAGAGTTTGACACCCCTGCCCTAGATAAATGGTTGAACTGAGCCACTACCTTTGGTAATGCAGTATAATCTATTTTACCGTATCAATTCCTGTAAAATGAGCAGGGTGTATCCTTTTACCCTCAAATCTTTCTTGTTGGCTTCTTAAAAAATACTTTATTAGTTATTGCATAGTAGAATGTTGGATTATATAACTCTTGATCAGATCTTACAGAATTACTCTGACGCTCATGAAGAGTTGATAATGATGGGCTGTTTTGCCAATGTTTCCTGTAATTTAATGAGATGTCAGAGCATTCTCAGATGTGTCTTTGTAACCATATTGTATAGATTTAAAGCACACACAAACATCTCACCTAAAGAGCATGCCAAATTACAGAATTTATATAATTTAGAGGCATGTCTTTAGACACATGTCTAGTGTAACTGTATGGGAGAAAATGTATAGTTACAGTGGTGTAATAAAACATAATGTAATAAACTATAGCTGGGTAACTTATATTGAAGATTTCTCTGTGTCTCTTTGTGTAGTACCAGAATAAAATACAGCATATTATTGTTTCAATCATGCCAATGGAGTTTTTTAATACCTTATATTTATTTTAATATATTTAAAGATAGAATAAATGAAAGATTTCTGAATGCATTTTCGCAAAGCAAGCAAGCAAGCTTTTTGTAATTATTGGAACCTATTGAAACTTTGACTATTGTACTTTATTTGCGTATGTGTTTTAAAAGACACTTTTTTGCTTTTGTTTTGATAGTATGCTGGCCGTAGTAAGAAAGAGACCAAGTATTCACTTAAAGCTGTAGAAGACATGTTGGAGGCCCTACAGATCACTCAGTCATAAAGCTTAAGAAGGATGACCGGTGGTGATAACTTCCTTCTCCAGTTCCATAACTGAAATTCTGTCCTCACAAACTTAAAAGTTAATTTTAAATGCCTCATTATGTTAACATTGGTTTCATGTCAGTAAAAGTTGCTCCCTTGAATGATACGTTTTATAAAAAATATAAGATTTCTATTTATTGCTTCCATGATGAAAAGTCACTGCGGTTAATAAAAAGTAAATTCTATCAAACATCAGTTTCTTCAGACCTGGTGGAGCAAATGTTTAAGCCATAACTTGATGTAAAAAATTAATTTTTAATTAATTAATTAATTAATTAATTTAATTAATGATGACGCAGGATTATTTATTGCACTTGTGGAAGTCTACAAGACTTGTGCAAAATAGAAGTTGCCTATGAAACATGAACTATGGATGAGACTTAAAAGTTTGCCACAATGGTTAAGTAATATTCAGCTGGATATTTTGTATTGCACAATACTATTTATATGACTAATATAAAATGGTAGAAAAATAGTAAATGCTAGACTTTGAACATTATGGATTAAACACTGAATTTAAGTGAAGCCTTATTTCTAGAGTTACTTTCATGCTGCTGATTCTAACCTGTACCTGAAATGGCTCCTCCATTTGTTTAGATAAATGAAGACAATTTAAAATATATATATATAATGATAATTTATTAAGCTTGCATGCTACCCAATTCACAACAGTTAAAAGGTATTATTATAAAAACTAATTAAAGATAAAAGATGACAAGAGGCAAGAATAAAATGGAATTCAGTCATGCTGAACTGGATTTAGTAGCCAATTTGCCTACTTGGATTCTCTTCAAAATTGACCAGTTCTAGTGATTTTATTATGCTCCTATCTGAAAATATATAGAAAAATATACTCAAGGGATGGTCAAACATTGAATTTCTTCCATGGCCTTAGTAATGGATATCCACTTTACAACAAATTGTGTTTATTATTGATTCTGTTGCTGGCCTTTTGGCGTAGAAGGGCTTTAGGGAGAATAACTAATGCTTTCTTTTCATTTGGAACTTTTCAAATCTTGTGAAAAAGCATTTCTTTCAGATTTTCTGAATTTGTGTATAACTTAAATATGCTTTCTACGAAGAGAGAAAAAGGGAGTTGTATGCAACGTGCTGGTGTGGAAAAGTAATCACTGCCTTAAATTCATAACTATTTAGTTGCAGAATCCACCCTTTTCCTATAACTTGCTTGCGCCGTAGGAATTTTTGCCCATTCCTCCACAGCAAACAGCTTTACTTCATTTTTAAAAATGCCTTTGTGCTTTCTCCACATTCTTTGTCCAAATGCCAATTTCCATGCAATAGGAACGTAGTTCAAAAGAATGAACATCTGAGAATGGCTCAAAATTGAGTTATCTCAAAATTGAGTTAATACACATAATAGGTTCCAAAATGGATCTGTTGTAGGACACTGCAAGCAGCTGTTTAAATGGAATAGTCACACTACATCTCTTAACTTGACGATCCTGTCACTCAAGTCTTTCCTGTGTAAATCCAGTGAATATGAAATGTTATTTTTGATTGAATAAATCTAAGATGAATTGGAGTGTTTGATATTGAATACTGTCGGGCGAAATGAGAAGCCAGCCAAAGTAGCAATCTCTAAGTCTTTATTCCATTCAGAGTGCATGTCAAATGTATTCATTACAACATAATTGATCAAAAGTAATTATTGGATGCTTGATTGCAAGGTTCAATAATTACTTCTAGAAAACTAGGTATTTCCAAGGCTGGAACTGGAACTCAGTTGTAAATACAGTGGGTTTTTTAAGGATTATTGTTTCATAAGGTCATTCAGTCATAAAAAAATATTACATTTAACATATCCCAGGGTCTGGGAGTAAATTCTTGTCAAGGTACAAAAATGACATTTCCAAGTATATTAAAGGACAACAGGGTTTTTTCCTCATCTGTGTCAGATAAAGTTCATTTGCCAAGCTGCATTCATATTGAAGAGTCAGAAATTGTGTTTAAATTACAATATATTTTCATTTTTCTACCACCTTTATTTTAGATGTAAACGATGCTTGGATTAATAATAGATATTAGAGTATGTGTTTTAAACTTTTACCGTATCCATATTTATTTGACGGAGAACAAGAGATTGTGTTTTTTTTATTTAAAAAAATGGATTAGAAATCAATTTGATATTTAAATTAACACATTTATTTTAATTACAAGTAGTCCTTGTTTAGTGACTGACTCATTTAATGACCATTTCCAGTAATAATAATGATGAAAAAGTAACTTTGAGACAAGTTCTTGCATATATCCTCTGAGGGAGATGGGCGGTTGAGAACTATGAGGTATAAATATTTGTTTAAAATGACCTCCATAGGTATAAAGCAAAGGAAAACTGAAATCAAGTGATAAGCATTGTTGTGGCTTTACTTAGAGGCCACTTCCTTTAGTTGACGGTCTCAATTGCGCTTGCTAAATGAGGATTACCTGTAAACCAAACATTTGTTCTTCAAATGTACTTTTCCAGAACTAATGGATACAATATAAGTGATGTGCTATTAATAGCAGAGTTTAACTGCAAAAATTCATTAAGATTATTCCTGTTAACGTAATTTTCTCATGACACCCTTTCTAAATTCTCTATGTTGAGCTGAGGTTGTGATCACATCAGAACGTGGCACTTGTAGAGTGGGGTGGTAGGACAACTGTTTCAGAAAACTAATCATCAGTTAAAAGAGTGCATTCTGTATTCCACATCCCACCTCTTTTCCTTTTCCACTTAGTTTGGAAGTTTTGCTTTTTGAAACATGTTTCACTTGGCGCTGACTTCATGATAAGGGCTAGCTAAAGAAGGGAGAGGACTGTAATGATGCATTGGCAAGATTTTAAGCTATGACATAAATCATTAAAAAGGTATTTTCTGGCAGTATAGGGGGCAGACCAGATTTTCTTTCCTGCAGAGAAAAAGGCTGGGTAGAGGTCTACAGGGTTAATTTTATACAAGGGATTTGTCCTGCATATAATCAGTGTGCAGCTAGAATGAACATATATATTAATAAATAAAAAATGCCTTTTTTTCAAATCACTATGGAATGGGCATTGACAGTATGATCTGTCTTTTACACTCAAAGGTTTTTGACAAACCTCTCATTGGCTAAACATTCATGAGTTCACTTCAACCGCATAAATAAAATATTTTGTTTGGAAAAATTGTAGAAACATAAATTACAAAACATAATTTTAGCCTATTCATGACCAAGTTTTGAAAAGTATTGTTTGTATATTATTGATTCATCAGACCTGATTCCTAATGCAGATTAAATTAAGAGACATTAAAATCTCGTAATGAAATTTTAAGAAAATCAGACTTATGTTTTCTCCTTCAATAAACTTCTGTCCATTTAAAAAAATATATGTGGGTGAACACCTTACAAACACCTGCATACATCAAGATGTAAAAGTTCCAGTTCATTAATTTACCTTATAACTAGGCTAAGTGTATACTTTTGTGTCTACAAAAGTAATATATTAAAGAAAACACTTGAAATATTTTCTATCTTCCTAAAAGTACTTAGCTGAAGTTTTGGGTTCTGATAAGGGTATAAGGAGGGAAGAATTCACTTAAATAGCATTCCATCATTTGCACCATCTATCTTTTGGGTGGTAGTTTAATTCGATTTTGCTTCCGTTATCTCATATTGCTACAGAGCCTTAGCCATTTCATTTTATTTCTCCCTTGGCACCATTGTCTTTGTGACCGCATTCATGCTTGCTGCACGTTGTATTATAAAGTTACGTGGGCTTCAGACATTTTACAACGGAAGGACAAAACCCCTAACTACATTTTCTTTCCTTCCGAGAATTCCATTGCTTGTATTTTCCATCCACCCAAGAATATCACTGTGTCCTTTGCCATAAAGTGGTTTATACTGTAAGAAAAGATTTCATAGTAATAAACTTTACAACTCAGAACTTCCAAGTTAGCAATGTCAGTACAATAATACTATTTGTGCAAGAGATGCACTACCTAGTGGAACCAAAATTGCATGTATAAGATTTGTGTTAGAAATACGGGCTCTACGTTCCTATTAATGAACTAAAGAACGATTGAATGTTTACTAGCTGCATTGCACTGTTGGCACATGTTTGCCTTGTGCGCAAACAGAAATATCCTGAATACTTAACACATCTTATTGCCAAGTCAGGTCTCCCCAGTTCTGTAGTCTGTGAGGTCATGGAATTCAGCAGCAAGTCATCCAATTATTGTTTAACTCCATCTCCTATCAGTCCTGGCCTTTTAATAGTTCCTTCCTGAATAAAATAACACAGAATACTGAATGCACTCATTAATCTCAGAACGTGAAGCGGGCAATAAATAAATATCCAGGTATTATTGAAGTCCAACTGCCATAATTTATAAGAATATTACTTTTATGAAGAAAGTGTGTGTTGCAGGCTCCATGTCTGTGGTGATGAATTTTTTGCCACTTACTCAGAAAGGCAAATGTATGCAGATTTGTAAGGAATTCAATAGTATGACTATTGCAGCTAAACTACTTTACAACTGCAGCTAAGTTTTCCCATTGTGCTGAGCTAACGCATGGGTTGGTTGCCTGCCTGCCCGCCTGCTTCTTAATTGATGTGTGAAGCTCAGCAACTCAATAATTAGCAACTCAAGATTTGCAATATGTAATTGTGTACAACTTAAGGATGAAGTAGGGCTCTTTTGTCTTCACAAATCCAATGTGATCATTTTGATCAAGCAAAAATATATCTTGTATATATAAAATGGCATCTATCCAAGGGGGGAAGGGGGGTTGCGAAGAAGGGCATATCTTGCAGTTGTCTTCAGATAAGTCAGCATACTCAGTATCTCACCGTCACTGAAATTCTACAGCTTATATTATTTTAGATTTATCACACTTTCGTTGATTTCTTCCTTGCTATTACTCATGTAATGAATAGAGCAATTCACCAAGCAAGGAAATCTCAAGGAAATCTCCAAAATATGAATCTATAAGAAAGAAAAATTTAATACAGGAACACTTGAAAAAGCTTTATACTTAAGCACTTAAAAAATTGTTATGACTCTGTAAACTTTAGCATCTCTGTCTCTCTGTCTCTCTCTCTCCACCCCTTTTTCCCTTATCCTCTTTGAAGGACCAGGAATCAACCTGGGGTTAAATCTGGATTCATAAACTATGATATATTTATGATAGGCGCTGCCTGCAGCAGACATGAAATTAGAAACTTCAAAATTTTCTCTCTTACGGTGCTTTTTTTTAAAAAAAAAAGTTTTTCCAAGTCTGGAAAGCAAGAACCAAGATTTTTTTTTTAAATTATCATTAAGGCAGTTCTTCCATAATTTATGCTTAGAAGTTTTGGCCTGTTTACATATTTTGGAATTTGGCAAAATTAGTAACGTGATAGTCCGTTTTTAGTGAACATATCAAGCAATAAATAATGACACATGCTGTTTAGGGAGAGATCGGTTCTTCGGAGGAGGGCTTGGTGGCCCTGAAATGGCCAGGTTCTTCCAGTCCAAATTTCATAGTGTTCGGCAGTATGTTTTAATTCTGAACTAAACCAGATGCTGATCAGTTCTGTTCTTATTATCGACTTGATGTTGAGATGGTAACCAGACCCTTATTTGCAATGTTAACATTTGGAACAAATTAACAGCAGTTAGACTGAAATGAGAAACCCCCACTTTACTAAAGAGGTTCAGTACATGTAATGCTGTAAAATCAGAAAGCCTGAAGTGTGTTAACTAGAAATAAATAAGTTAACTGTCTGTCATGCGTTCCTCACAAGGGATAAGTTGTTTCCACTTTCAATGCCCATTTTTAAAAGGATTTTTTAAAGCGCTCGAATGAGAGTGAGATCAGCCACTATCATCTGGAGGAGTCTTGACTCTTCAGACAATTTCTGTCTCATATTCCCACCATATAGGAAAATGCAACAACATAACCACAGAGTTAGGTTTCTGTTAGTTTTAATGTAACCACCAAGAGCAACAACAATAGATAGCCGTAAAACAAGACATTAAAGATTCTGTCTCTTGCTGGCGGCAAACATCTCCTTTTTAATTTTTCTACCTAGATATGTTTGCAGTGAAGGAATAAAATCAGTTTTGTGAAATTAGTTTATTTCCTTGGTTCTGTTGTTTCCCTTGGCACTTTATATTTTCTGAGAATATTTCACCCTATTTTGCAGCCCTTAAAATTTCAAATTAATTTCAGCAATGGTAAAAAAAATTTCCTTCAGAGACAGGAGTGGGCAATCTAAGTCAGAAATCCAGAGGTGGTATGCTGCCAGTTCACACCCGGTTGGGCGAACTGGTAGTGGCAGGAGTGTGAGACGTCATCAAGGCATGTCTGCATGCGCAGAAGGTTCACATGCTCCTGGTCCCAAACCGGTAGTGAAGAAAATAGAATACCGTTTCTGATAGAAATCTATATGGTATGGTTACAATGTATGATCTGGTCACTGAAATAAAGACTATTACTAACCCTAACCCTAACCCTCTACCAAATCACTTGGTTTTATTAAACGGACTTGCTTTGTCTGGTCAAAATTGAACAGAATTAGATATGATGCTGGAAGAAGTGCCTATGCTCTTATCAGTTGGAATGCAAAGATCCCTCTTTGTTCTGATTGTGATGCTGATATGCAAACTATTACACATATTGTGCAAGATTGCCCACAATTCGGATTCCCTATAACAGTGATGGCTAACCTTTTTTGTCTCGTGTGCCAAAAATGGGGGGAGCGCAGAGGGGTCATCCATGGGAGTGCCACACCCATAATACTATGTGCATGACCCGCTGCTTTTGGCATGATTTTTTCGCCCTTCCCAGGCTCCAGAAGCTTTCGAGGAGTCTGGAGAGGGTGAAAACAGCCTTCCCCCCATACCTCCAGAGGCTTCGGGATCTTCCCTGAAGCCTCCAGAGGGAATAAAATGGCCTCAAAAGAAGGCCTAAATCAGCTGGCCAGTGCACACAAGCACGCTGGAGCTGACAGGGCAACGCCTCTCGTGCCCTCAGAAATGGTTCTGTGTGCCACCTGTGGCATTCGTGCCATAGGTTCGCCATCACTGCCCTATAAGATCTAAATGAAGAAACACCAGAGGCAATCGCTTGGATAGCTGAATTGGAAATCCAGTTATGAGTCCTGTAAAACTTATTGTATAAAATTATGTGGGTTGTACACACATGTTTACTTCTATCATGTTCTCATCATATGCTAAATAATAGCGGTCAGATGAGTGGAATCACCTTCTGGTTGTTATGTTATGGCACGTCTTCATTTTATATTTTGGATTTTAATATATTCCACGTTTTAATGTTACATAGTTCAA
>JAPKID020001775.1:0-14265 GCA_026931265.2 Tropidonophis doriae
GTCCACATGTATCACCACGAAGTTCTTTATGATCTCTTGCATGTCCTCATAGTGGAAGAGGGTGTCGAAGCACGAATGATCTGGGGTGGGGGTGGGGATGAGGAGACAGAAGAAGGGGGTGTCAGGCTGCAGAAGGCAAGTGGTCATGCCATCAGAAGGGCAGGGCCTAATAAAACAGGGCCTAGCCTACTGGGAAGTAGCCATAGTTTCCTGGGTGCCAATCAATGTGCTGTGCGATATTTTGCTTCACAAGGCAACCCTGTGCATGTTTATTGAGAACTATATCCTCCTGTATTCAGCAGCATCAAGGAAATATATAAGGGGGTTCAGTATTTGCCACAAACACATCTCACAAGAAAGCAAAACATTCAGAAGCCTAGGTGAATCTGAATTAGGCACCTTCCATGCCTCCGTGTATGAAAAACCTGAAGGAAGGAAGCCATAAAGGGAGAATCCAACCAAATGGGTGGAAGGAGAAATGCAGAATAGGCTGTAAATCACACTGAAAATATAAAAAATATTTTAAAAATATTGTATTCAGTGTTTGAATTTGGAATCTTAATTTTAAAGGGTAAATACATTTTTTAAATAGCAAAAATAAGTACTTTTGTGATGAAGCAACATTTTCTATATTTAAGGGTCTTCTAGAAATGGTGCAACTGAATTTTAAGAGAGACCCCAACACATAGTATTGGACTGAAGAAAATTGGCACGGAATTGGTGTTTTCTTTTTTACTTAGAATTGCACTTTTGCTTAGGACAACAAATATTAACTTTTTTCTGCCACTTAGTGACTATCTAGTCTTTTGCAACTCAGATCCGGTATTTCTAATTTTAAGTGGAAGCTATGAAAGGGCCAAAAATCCTCAATAAATCAGCAAACACATTTTGTGATGATTTAAACTCTTTGATTGTGGAAGGAAGTTATAAATAATATAAAAATGTACATATAATTCTCTCAACAACGCTATGAGAGACAACAATATTGTTTCTGTCTTTTAAAGAAAGAACTCCATGTTTAACTCCACATTAATTTTAATGATAACGGTTCCAAACCTGTGCTGGGAAGTTGAACATTTCCTAATACATAAGCAGAAATAGGCAGACGGAATAAAAATATTATGTACGGTAGAGAAAGAACAGCTCGTTTCCTTCCTTTGTCTCCTGTTTACCTCTTTTATTAAGTGGCTAATTTCTTCTAGCAGTTGGAAGAAGGAGGATAGAAAATTAGCTGTTAAGATAATGAGTGATAACTAAGAGGAACATTCAACCAGCAGAATTTCATTCTTTTTCCTTAATATCTCTATATTTTACTGCATGCTGCTGGATGAATTTTTGCAGTGTGCAGTAAAGACAACAATTTTGGAGAGGCATGCAGGAGGCAGACTCAGGATTATCTGCCTAATATCTTCAGTCAAAGATCATCAAGCAGTCAGATTTAGAGATCTGGAATGTTACTAAGTGTTAGTTCATAGTGGCAGAAGCAGGTTTGTCCGAGTGAGAATAGAGACAGAAGGCAGAAGAAAGCAGAACATTATCCAAAGATAAGAGGAAAGCACAGTAATTTCACTTAAGACTACAGAGCCAGCCTTCCTTCCCTCCCTCCTTCCCTCCCTGTATGTTTGCAGCCTAGGTTTCATAGGTTAGTCTAATAGACCAAATTGCAACTTGCCACCAAGGGCCTCTAAATCCCAGTTCTTTAATAATAGCATTGACAATATTTTTTTTATTCCAATCATGAATTTCCCCAATTTGTAATAATTCAGACATACATTTGTATTTGTATATTGTATTTATATATATATGTCAGGTCAACATGTGATCATAAACGGCAAAAGAACTTGTTTTCCATTTCCATTCCTTTCTCTCAGCTATCACTTGGAATTGTGATTTAGTTGAGCTTTTAATAAAACACAAAGTCAACACTGCATGTATATACATACATAAGTTTATGACCTTGCCAAATGAGAAATTCTTGGGATTTTTCCAGAACAATAAGATCTTTCTAAGGCTGCATGAGTTTTACTGAAGTTCTATATACTTCTTGGTGAATTGTGTTAACTGTGAAACTCCTGGTTGCCCATCACCCACAGCCCCAACCAAATGGATGTTCTGGTCTTACGATTTTGTCCCACATCATGATAGGTGAGGATAGCTGGACGTTTGGGCTTGGGTGTTCCATGGATGGTGATGGTCACAACTCCATAAGGTGTCTCCACGGTATGTTTCTGTAGAAGTAGAAGAACAAAGACTAAGATGAATAAATGAAAGATTGCAAAGGCCTGTGTGAGTAATTGCAATGAGGATAACCCTGAATTCATAGAAAGAGAAGTTAAATTGTGAGGGTTGGTGAGACCTTCAGGCAATACCTTCAAGTATTTGGGAAAACTTTGCATTTTCACAAGCACTCACTCTGCAATGTGGGATCAAACAAATTAGGATTCTCTGAATTCTATGTAAATGAAGCTTGTATGCATTTATACACATAAACAAAAATTTTCTCCTATGGAGCCCAGCATCACCAACAGCTTTTCCATATAAAAAGCCCAAACAACATGCTGGGGGAAAAAGTCCTTTGGAGCCAAAAGACAACACAGAACTGGCAGAAGTTCAAACATTACTCAGGGTTAAGTCAGTTATGTATGTGAGGCTAGGTAAATATAGTGTCTGCATTTAAAAACAAACCATTACTGTACACAAATGTAAAAAAAAAATCCTGACTTTTGCAGATTAATTAGCTTATTTTGCAAAATGTATTTTGCTTATCCATATAACACCTGCCTCTTTCCAATTGTTCAGTCTAGTTAAATTGCTAGGGAGAAAAAGCAAAATAACTCATCGTGGAATACTTCTGTATCTTTAATTAAAATTTTAATTTTTAAAACATCTTGTGTTGAAGGGAAGTTCTCATAGCACAGATACAGGTAGTCCTCCGCTAACAACAGTTCATTTAGTGACTGTTCAAAGTTATAATAGCACTGAAAAAAGTGATTTATGACTGTTTTTAACACTTACAACCATTGAAGTTTCCCCATGGTCAAGTGAACAAAATTCACATGCTTGGCAATTGACTCGTATTAATGACAATTGCAGTGTCCTGGGGTCATGTGATTAGCTTTTATGACCTTCTGACAAGCAAAGTCAATGGGGAAATCAGATTTACTTAACAACCATATTACTAACTTAACAACTGCAAAGATTCACTTAATAACTGGGGCAGGGAAGGCTGTAAAACGAGACAAAACAACTATCTCATTTAGGAACAGAAAATTTGGACTCAATTGTGGTTGTAAGTCAAGGACAGTCTGTAAAAGACAGCATTTTCCCCATTCTATGAGCTACATTGTCCTATTACCTACTAAGCAGCTGAAAAACTGGTTATTTATCTTCCTCCTTCCGTCTCACCATCTAAATATCCATTTAAGAGATGGCACCTTGGTTCCAGAAGCCCTTATTTTAATTGAAAACTATTACTGTATCCTCATTGAAAACAACTACATCAATACTGTAGTTGTATATAGCTCTATTTTGACTTTTTAAAAAAGTAATTCTCAACCTCAACAACTTTAAGATGTAGGGATTTCAACCTTTAGGATACTATTGTTAACAAGTCATACTTGTTATTAAATTTTATGGTTCCTGATAGCTCGTTTTCTGCTTATTCCTACTTGGAGTTCAGCTCAACATCCTTGTCAGTATTCACCCTTCAATATAAATATTAAATTTATAATATATAAATATAATCTGTAACTGTAAAGCCTATCTTGAATACACTGTGTGCTGAAGGACTTGGCTGGTTAGAAAGTGTGACTTTCAGAGCAAGTCTTGCTTGGCACTTGTCAACCGTAATGTTAATGTCGTCTATTCTGCTACATTTCAGAACAAGTGCTCAATTCATCACGGAGAACAGACCATTTCCACCTTGTAGTTTTCATAATGCCCGGAGAAGGACTTGGGTCAATAATGAAAAACAATCAAGTTCTGTTTTGTTTTGCTTTAAATTCATTGTTTATTCTCCCAGCCCTTCCTGCTAAGATTTTTCTCTGATGGCACACAAATGATCTCAATGTGTTCAAAAGCAACTAGGAAAGCAGGGAAGGGCTGTGCCATTTGGCACCCAGAGACATTTCTTTCCAGAACCAAAATAACACGACACAAGAAAAGGAGGGAAAGCAGGAAATGAAGAAAGCGGTTCAGAAGACAGGTAGCCAGTTAAGATGTAATCTTGAGGAAGGGGATCACAAAAGGAAAAAAGGAGTGGGAACTCATGGGTTGAGATGAATAACCTTGGAGAAGCTAACCAAATGAAACACACTGTGAACAGGTAATCCTCTATTTACAACAGTTTGTTTAGTTACAAAAGTACTGAAAATTGAGATTTATGACTGTTTTTCACAAGTTACTACCTTTGCAGCATCCCTATGATCAAAATTCAGATGCTTTGCAACCAGTTCATGTTTATGACCATTGCTGTGGTCATTTTTGTGAACTTCTGACAAGTGAAGTCAATGGGGAAGCCAGATTCATTTAACAACTAGGTTACTAACTTATCAACTGCAGTAATTCACTTAGCACCTGTGGAAAGAAATGTTGTAAAATGGGGCAAAATTCACCTAACAAATGTCTCATTGAACAATAGAAATGTTTGGTCCAATTGTGGTCAAAGTCGAGGACTACCTATATTGTGTATTGTGGCTAACTAACTAACTGGATTTTTCCTTCCTCTTTCTTAGAAGAGTAGGGTCTTATGTAGTGGGTAAAGTGTTGGATTCAGCTCACTCCAACCTACTCACAGAAAATAGATAAATTGACAGGAGGCATGGTTATTATTATAAGTATTGAATACCTGAGCATAGTTCCATCAAGCCAAATAGATCACTACTTATGCATTGTGGGTTGTCAGGGTTGTTGTATCTTAATTATTGCATACATAGGCAATCTGTATCCCTTTTTTGGATGGATTTGTGCTGGAGGAGAACAACCACATATCTTAATTATAACTATTCCATTATTAATTCCAAATAATTGAATATCCAAGAGAAGAACTCAGAACATTTGTATATTTAGCCCAACCCTGTATATTTGGCCCATTTTCTAATAAGATGTATAAGCATATTCTGAACATTCTAAAATGGTCTACAGTTCCTACTTGACATGGTAATAAATAGCAATTTTATTTAATTTGGTTACACAGACAACTTTCTGGTGTTGGCACTTAATGGTGCCCTGGAGCACAGTTTGTCCAACATCAAGAGAAGATCAAAGTGTGGTGTCTGTATGCTTATATCTATAACACAACCCACACAGGCACATAACAATATTCGTTACGGGCAGACTACCCTCACACCATGCTGGAATTTTTAAAAATATGTCAATAGTGTTCCTTTTGATGGGTCAGTTGTTCCTTTAGTCTGAACAAAAACGGTCAAGAGATAAAAACTGGAATCCACAATGTGTAGCAGTGAGAAAAATTGCAGTTCTAACACACTGTCTTCAAGAGACCCTTTTTCACTTGATGGTCTGTCCATTTATGAAAACGTGCATCTCTTCAAGCAGTTTTATCTTGGGGTTAGCTGTCATTTAGTAACAGGTGAAAACCTCTCCATGTTGGCATGAGTAATTACGAAGTTATTTCTCTTGCTTTTCTTTGGATGCCTTACATCAGCTACTGTTGGAGGCCTAGGGTGTAATCTAATCTTGGATTGTTTTATAGCCTCTCCTGCATTCTGCTTTATCGCTTGTAGTTTTTATTACTTTTGTAGCAATTCTAGAGGAGTAGCCTCAGAGCTGATGACAATTTGGCAGGTCCCTTGGTAGCCTTTCTGCATGGGTTCATCAGGTCCAAAGAAACCGTTTCCCCACAAATAGAAAAGCCAGATAGATAGGCAGAATTGGTGAGGCTAGTAAAGGCCCTACGTCTCCATAGCAAAAGATGTTCTGCCAGCAACTCTAACAATCTCGCCTTCGTTTGCCTTCCTTTGCTAAAACAAGCATCAGAGGAGGCAAAAGAATGCACCCAGTTTTGCTAGCAAGCACTACTGAAGTGGCCTAAATGATTTGATTCTACCCATAGGGATGCCCACAGAGCAAATAAAAAATGGTCAAGGTAGCCACAATTATGTGGTTCTGACTTTTTTTATAGCCTACCTCCCACTCCTTCCTCTGAGGATGCCTCTGTCTATCCAAGGGGTAACCGAGTTTCCCAAAGAGCTCTTTTCAAATGGCATTTTTGAAACCTGGTGGGGAATTAAAAGAGTGCCACAGCAGTAACCCTGTTTGGCTTGGCTTGTTCCTGTGCTTCTCTTCAGAATGGAAGGCTGGTCCTAAGTAAATACCCAAAGCCAACACTGAGCTTCATTGCCATCTTGGAGGGAGGCCAAGACCGACTTCTTGCACAGTATCATCATACTTAAACGAAAGGGATGGGAGATAATTTCAAATTTTGTGCTGAATTTCCCCTCCGCTCCCCATCCAAATAACAGTTTTCTCCAAACTCGTTTCCCTCCTTAATTGTTTCCTCATCCCACCTCCCATCCCCCTGTGCCTTTCCCCATTAGCTGTTAACTTTCTGAAGCTCCCAAATAGGCTTAGTTCTCGGTTCAGCTGTTTTGGATAGTTTGTATACATGCTTAGATTTGCTAATTATTTGCTTTGTCTCCAAACCTAAAATGAAATTGCCGTCACTCTATTTTTTTTGTTTTTTGCTAGCTTTCAGCAGCAAAAATTTTATTGTCTGAAGGAATGATAAATAAAACTAAATGTGCAGCTGACTGAACAGGACTCGAACAGCTGGTAAGCTTGGGGGCCAAGTCTCCTGGATTCACCCACGAGTTCAGGGGATGGAATGTGAATGTAAGAGGGCCAAGCAGTTCAAAGCAATAAGCATTTGCTTGTAAAGCTGCTGCAGCCAAGGGTCTAAAGCTCACTCTTCTGGTTTGGAGCATGGGCTTGGCTCACCTCACAGGAGGTTAGATGATGTAATAAAACTTTTGCAACAAGAAAGAGAAATCACAAATTGGTATCCGAAATATCATGTTTCCCCAAAAATAAAACAGGGTTTACCGTATTTTTTGGATGCACCAAGATTTTGAGGCAAATTAAAAAAGTTTTTGTACTCTGCAGACCTCCCCAAACCTGCCAATTTTTAATGAAAATGGGCCTTTAGGAAGCTTGTAGAATGCTTGGGGGAGGGAAGGGGGGCAAAAACAAGCAAAAAATAGTCCATTTTTCACAAAAACGGGTCAATTTTTTTTCTCCAAAAAGGGCATGAATAGCCTTTAGGGTGCTCCTGGGGGCTAGGGGAGTGGGCAAACTGAGTAAAAAATGGCCCATTTTCCGCTCATTTCTGCCCTCCCCAGCCCCCAGGAACATTCGGAAAACCTCCTAAAGGCTATGCAGGGCCATTTTGGTGAAGGGAGCAGGGTTTTGGAAGAGAAAAAAATGCTGTATTCAGTGTATAAGACGGACACAGATTTTCAGCCTTTTTTGAGGAAAAAGGTGTGCCTTATTTTCTGAAAAATATGGTATTTTGTTTTGACCCCCCAAATAAGCACTTAGCCTTATTTTTGGGGAGGTCTTATTATTTTTGAGGTTCAGGAGGCATCGAGCGTGGTCATCTCATGGCTGCTGCTATGTTGCAATATTTCTGGGGAGGACTTCTTTTAGCATATGCACTCAAAAGCCAGATTGAATTTATTTTCGGGGACTCAGGGTAGATTTTTTCATTCTCTTTTTTTAAAAAAAATCTGTTGTGTCATATAACCATACTGTAACCCTGTATGTAAATATTCCTATTGTAAACATGGGGGAAGAGATCCCACATGATAACTTTAGTTCAGTCAAGGAAGTTCATGACTAAGCAATTATCTCTTTAGGTGCATGACAGGCAGGTGTTGCAACAAGTGCATGATGGAGCAACAGGATTGCCAATGGACTGATAAACAGCTCAGTCTGCTCCTATGCTTTTCAAAGCTGCTTAATATTCAGGGATAAAAGGAAGTGATAAGCATAGTCTCGTGCTGGTGCCTGCAGCTTAAGCTGCTGCCGCCACACAAAAGCAAGGATGTTTGAAACATTTGGCCACCTCAATGATGAGGAAGGCTGCAAGGGTTGAAATTTGTGGCACTATGTAAGATTATACCACAAAACAAGGAAGTTAATTTCATATTCTCTGGCCAATAAATAGATGTCCAGTAATTGAAATACTACAATTAGAACAAAGCACAGATATTTTGTGACTTTAATACCACTAGTTTTAAAAAGTGACTTACAGCTGTCTGAGCATGCCCATAGTCATGTGATTAAATTTAGGCACTGGCCTAAATCCATGCTGTAAACAGCATGGATTTACAATGGGTTACAGTATCCCAGGATCATGTGCTCCACCAATGTGACTTTCCCAGCTGGCTTTCAACAAGCAAAGTCAATGGGGGAAGTCAGATTTAGTTAATGGTTTATAAATACAGTGATTTGCTTAATCATGGCAAAAAGGATATAAAACTGAGCATGATGCACTTAAAAATCACCGTGTTTACCGTAATTTGAGGATTACCTGTATTCTATAATGTGGAAACAACAAATAAAAAGCAGGCTGCTTAAACCTAGGATTTCTGTGAAGAGTTGTTACTTCAGTTTTGTTTGTCTGGCATGGCTCTTGTATAATCAAAATGGGTCAATTTGGGGGAAAGGGAAATCTTATTGTATGGCAACCACATGGACTATAGGAGGACTTTGAATCTCTTGGATGGGGAAGCCTCATTTGAAATCATAGAGAGCTGTTATCAGTCTGTGGATAGCTTAAAAAAGTGTGGTAAGCCATGATTTTCAGAAAAAGCCACTAATAGCTGGATTCACACCTCACACTAAACCATAAATCATAGCTTATAAATCTCAATGGCTGGGTTCATATGACAATCTATGCCAAAACTAACAAGCAACATTATGCCAAGTGTGATGTTTGAACCAGTCAAGACCGAGAAGATTTGGGTTTAAATAGCATAAATGGTAGGAAATATGATAAACTTTGTAAAAACAGTCTCTACCATAGCTAACCTCATGTTCGCTGCTTATCCATTACTTTCATATGCTTCAATTATAAAGCAGGATAATTGTTTGAGACCTAGGTCTTTAATTCTGCTACAGTTTAGAGGGAGAGATTAGAATTTTCTATTTATCTATTATTTATATAAAAGATTTATGCTCTGGGCTCATCTTGGATTGATGGCAACTCATCTGTGAACTCCGTATCTCCCAGTCTATGATGCATGATAGCTTGCAGTGGATAATTTCCCTTCAGTTACCATTTTTGGTCTGGTTAAAAACCAAGCAATCGCCAACACAGACCTCCCAACTGGTTTGCCCATCTTTGGAACAGATAATATTGATTTGACGGAGCATAAAGCCATTTTCTTAGCACAAAGACAAAGCTACGCGGAAAACCTTGTTGTTGGCTCTTTTGCAAAAGTGTCTTGCCAGAAAAAAAAAGTGACTGCTCTAAAAAATGTTCCTGATTTGTAATCTCTGTTCCAGGAATATCTCCTGCTGAACAAAGAAGTCACTGCTTTTGCTGAGTTTACCCAGACGTGTTGCACTTCTCCCTTCCAGTACAAATAAGGAGGAAAAACCCTTTGGTTACATCTTCCTCACTTTCTCCCTCTTTGTGGGGAATCAGTCATTACAATTTATCTATCTGACAACAATTTTCTCCTTCCTTCAAAATACCAGGCAGGAGAAAAGTAGACTTTATGCAATTCCTCCTTCAAGAAAGCAAGTGATAGCTGTAATAGTAGTCTACCTGTATCCATTTTCTTGTTCAATTGAGGGAGGATCAGAAAAAAATGGACACAGACAGACTCTTTGGCTTCTTCTGAAGATAGAAGTTTCTGCAAGCCAAAGGGAGGATGGGAAGGCACTTTTGAGTAAAATGGAAAGGATGGCGTGGTAGTATTACCTGGCCATATTCCTGTAGAAGTTTGGCTGTTACCAGTTCAGCATCCTAGAACACAGAAAAGGGGGGAGGGGAAGAGACAGACAGGGGGCAAGGAGGTAACAAGTAAGAGGAAGAAGAATCAGTTATGGGGAGGGGGGAAGAAGCAGAACGTGCAGGCTTTTTTTCATTGGTTGGCACCCTTAAAAAAAAAACAGCATGGGTTGCAAGCAGCAAATAAATTCCTTAGAAAGCTGTTGCACGGTAGAGCTGCAGCATATGGATACAAGAATTCGTGTGTTCCAGTTTATGTTTTTAACAACTTGCTCAATTGAGGAGGCCAAATACTTGTCATTGGCAAAGAGGAAAACCCTCTTGTTTTCATTCTTTGTGAAGCTTGTATGACTAAAGACCAGCTGCACATAAAAATACAATGCATTCTATCTTTAAGCTGTTGTCTTTGTAGCACCTTGCCTGATGTAAAGTTTTGGCGAATTCAAAAGCTTGCATAGTTTTTGATGCCCTGCTTGTATGGATTTTGGACTTTATTTTTTTCTCTCCTGAACCAACACAGCTGTCTTTGTTTTTTCTGGGCAAGCTGTGTGTCTGCACTAACTGTTTCCCTAGCTCCATGTCCCATGACATATTGGGAACATCTGCTATTATTAATTATGGTGATGCCCTGGATTCAAGAACCACTGCTGGGAGTGAGTGGTACTAATTCTTATGTAATATTTCTCCTAATGGCTAAATTGCCTTATTTAGAATTAGTAGGATGTACATGTATGTGGTGTGTCCCCCCAGAAATAGGGCTACTCCTGTACCTTTAGTAGTTGCATAGGTATCATAGAACTAAAAAAAAGGCTTGAAACTGAACTAAGAAATGAAAAATTAGTGATTCCAAACCACCAAAGGTTTTCTTTGTAACAGCATGTATAAGCAATTATTATATGTGGCTACTGATTACAACAATATTGTGATAATTTTAAACCTCATTCAATATTATATAGCATTACATTCATGATTTATAATGTGTGACAAACCTTTTATTTCTGATACTATTCAAGTGCATCATAAAACATCTAGTGCCCACAAATGCCTAAACAGAATTAATCATTTTTTCCCTCTTAAAAATGCCACTCCCATGTAACTATTTTTGGACAATAGCATAGCTTGTGAAAATTATTCAGCATCTTTGCCATCCACTCACTGGTTGTTAGGGAATGCGGTACTAGATTATAATTTCCTGATTGGTTTATTAGATTATGACATCAGAGATGGAGTCTTTGAAGTCTTTTCCCCTGACATTTTGTAATAACAAAAATAGCATTCATAGAAAAGGAGAAAAGATGTAGCAATGAAAGCCTGCCTAATAACATTCAAATATCAGGTTTGGATGACTCTCTCCATCCATCTTTTCTGCAATTAAACAGCCAACATACGTTGAAGCCTATAGGCAGATAACTAATTTAGTTAGGCTGGCTGAATTGATTTTACCTGGAATTCTTTGTGTGTGATTATTGGCTTAGCTTTGATACATTACTTATTCCCAACAAACCTCTTTTCATTTAAAAAGGAAATTCTTGTTAAAACCTCCCCCACATGTTGCACTGTATGGTTATACCGTATGTTTCAGAATTGGCACAATGTTTTTTTTAAGTTCTACACTGCTGACTTTGGTTCAGGAAGATTAAAGTACCCCCTTTTCTGTTTTTGCAGGCCCAAATGAATGACTTAAAACTTCCCATTGAGACAAATTAGGGCATGTCAGGAGGTTCAGCCTGATTGGTGGCAACTAACTGTAATTATATCTTTTAATAGGGAATCTTTTGAAGAAGGGGTCTGCCAAAGAAGTTTAAATTACCACTCCTAGTTTGTGCAACTCCTGAAGATTTCAACAGGTTGATAATATTTCACTTACTGATCTTCCTCAACAACATTACAACAATGTGCAAATTTTCCACTGTTGAAACCATACAGAGAAGGGCAAGCATGCACTTCTATTTATTTATTGTGCTTATTTCATGCTGAGAGCTCAGAGAGTGGTATAACACACAGGGTTCTGGATTTTCACCTTCCTCAACGTTTACTATTTTTAGCAAAGTTTTATTGTATGCTTCAAAGTCCTTGTTCATCTTACAATCAACCCTCATTTGTAGATATATCTCTTATCTAAAATCAATTTAAAGCACCTAGTAAGGATGGAGGTTTATGCCACTATTTAAGGATCAAGTCCATTCAGTATCCTTTACCAATAATTATACTAGTATTTGATAATGGAGAATGAAGGATGCAGGTTTATTCAGATGTAAAAGGAGACCAAGTTCCTGCATTTTTGTTAGTTGAGTCGAAACGTTAAGAAAATTTTGGTATGTCAAAAATTTATCGAAATATACTCTCTTACGGAACATGCAGGATTTTTTCCTCCTTTCATTGATCCTCCTCAATAACAGGTCTAATCCTTTGCCAGCTCCATTGTTGTATATAGTATTTGCTGTTCCCCATTGGAAGAACACAAGACAATTAGATGTCCTTTTTGTCCTTATTATTGTCTTTGGCTGAATACTTTAAGACCAAAAAGGAAGTTCCAGGGAAAGTTAAAAGTAGGCCTTGAGGAAGCAGGACCCTGACAGATTGATTACACTTATTCCTGGCAGTGCCCTTAGCAACTGCTTGGAAAAACAACTGCCACTTCACCCCCACCCCTCCCCCATTGGCTTTGTATTAGTGTCTTCAATAGTCATGATGTGCAGGTCACTCTATATGCATCTAAGCCAGTGTTTCTCAGCTTTGGTAACCTGAAGATGTGTGGACTTCAAGCCCCGAGCATGCTGGCTAGGGAATTCTGGGAATTGAAACCCATACATCTTCAAGCTGCTAAATTTGAGAAGCACTGATCTGGGCTGCGGAAAGCTTTATTTGCAGAATTCTGTACATGCAAATAGCTGTTAAAGGAACATAAATAGGTCAAGCTGATTCTCCTCTCTCCTAATCAGCTAACAACAGTACTTCCAAGTAGCTTTTAATCTTTTAATGTTGCATCAAAATAATCTAGGAATATTAGTGTATCATGCTTGATAGGATTCCAGTGATTGTATAAAAGCTATACTGTTAGCTTCATGATGTAAAAAAAAATGTCTCTCTCCAGATGCATACTAAATCACATTTGCCTTTCATTTTTCACCAACAGGCCTGCCTAGCAGGGACTATAGCAGTGGTAATTTTTTCCCCTACCAGTTCTATGGGCATGGCTTGGTGGGTGTGGCTGAGTAAGGATAACGCAAAATCCCCATTCCTTCCCCACTGCAATTGGATGTGGCAAAATCTCCATTCCCTCCCCACTCTTGGGCCAGCCAGAGGTGGTATTTGCTGGTTCTCTGAACTACTCAAAATTTCCTCTATCGGTTCTCCACAACCTGTCAGAACCTGTTGAATTTCACTGCTGGATTATAGGTTGTTGAAGTACAACAACTACAAGATCATCTCAGGTTCTCTTATCTCAGCTAAGAATTATATTTAGATATACACTTAATTATAATTTATTACCTACCGCTGCTGTGGAATTAGATACAGATTTGATCATTCTCCAATAAGAACATAACAACTGTTACATCTTTGCGTCTAAGACTTGCAAAGTAAGGATGACCAACAAGTTGTTCTCCAAACATTGCCAAATAGCCACAGACAGTATGACCAGTGATAAGGAATAATGAGAACTGCAAGCCAACAATATCAAAGAAAAGCACGCACTGTTTACCTTTCCTTTAAAGAGACAGGCATTTGACCATGCATGGATCCAGGCTTAGAAAGTTTGCAACTTGACAGAGAAGGACATTTTTTAGCTAATAATTAAGGAAGGGTGGCATACACAGAAACATCAGAGTCTGGCGCCTCTATTTTGAAAGGTTGTAGGCTCAAAGTGATGGATAAAACCTGGAAAATTACTGCCAGAGTGCTAAACCTATAAGGTAGGTTTTGAAAAAAAGGCAGTTACTAATGCAACTTCTCTGCAAAGATGGGAAAGAAGTAGGACTGGTAAAGATGGAAAGAAGCAGGACTGGATACAATTTGGAAATATGCTGATGAGAAGGGGGAAAAAGCAGCAGCAGAAGGATGGAGAGAGACTGTTCCACCCCCACTTTGTACTAACCTTGCCCGGATCAGGTGCTCCTGGGGCTCGCAGTAGTGGCTTT
The DNA here is from genome assembly GCA_026931265.2 of Tropidonophis doriae. Lineage (NCBI taxonomy): Eukaryota > Metazoa > Chordata > Lepidosauria > Squamata > Natricidae > Tropidonophis > Tropidonophis doriae. The sequence continues at coordinate 14,119 of JAPKID020001775.1, forward strand.
TCTTCAGTGATCTGCACTTCCTGGAGTTCTGTCATGGCACCTGGGACAAAAGACAAAGAGAATCAGGGGATATTTATTTATTTATTTAATCGTATTTCTAGACCGCCCCCTCTCCCCGAAGGGACTCGGGGCGGTGCACAGGCAAAT